>JAZGTJ010007934.1:0-21910 GCA_036877575.1 Botia almorhae | reverse complement strand
CAGCCTTTGTTTTCAGTCCAGTCTCTCAGAAGACCCCCGAGAGCTTCCCAATTGAAAATGATGTCATGCTTCTTAAGCAGAGGCAATGAAGAGGAAGTGTGAGGAGGAAGTAGAGACAGAACTGTGCCAGCGGTGGGCTGGGGGGTGTTTGTATGTTATGTTTTTTAAGGTGACAGGAGAGATGGAGTTGGAAGTTTGTATGGTTTTGAAGATTGGTGTGTGACTGTTAAACAGGAGCTGTCCTAGTAGGAACAGGAACTGTTCTATTGTCCACGACGTATCATGACACATTAGTGCTTCCATTACAAATGTGATGTGGTCCCGTTCACACTACCTCTGAATGTGAATTGTGTGATCTGCATCACAAAACGTTTCTGATCCTGTTTACACCTGTATGTACGGCTGCACACTTGACAGAAATTGGTATGAGATATAAACAGGGCTATATCACATCTGAGGTTTGGATCCATCTTTAATTTTTTCATTGTTATTAATGTCCTCTATAGCAGCTGGTAACTGCAACATTTTCAGTCATGGTAACTTTGTTAAAAAAAAACCATCAGCATCAAGCTGCTAGACCGCTAAGAGTTTACAGCATTATTTGTCTTTTTAATGGCTTGTTCCTGTTGTTGCATCTCATCTTTCACTGGATGGCTTTATACAGTGGACAGTGTTTCTTATAGTGCCTGAAGTAAACTGCATTGCACACTACAGCAACCTATAGAGCCATGAACCGCTCAGGCAGTCAAAGAAACTGGCTTGGGTAAAAGAGAGAGGGAGGAGAGAAAGAGACAAAAGATTGATGGAGCTCTTTGATCTTATTGTCCAGCTCAGTACGCATGATTACAAGCTACTCATAGCTGTGTGATTGTGGAGTAACGGTCCCCTGTGTGTGGATGTGACAGCAAACACAAGCCTTAGCAGTCCTGAGGGAAAACAGTTACAATCCCTTATAACAGAGAAAAGTGTGTTTTTCTGTCCGCGAGCGAGACACACAACAAGTGCGCAGAGAGAAACAGCAACTGCAGTGTTAACAAACCCTCAGCCTCGCTAACAGGGAACGTTCTCAGAACATTGGCTAACAGTTCACTCAGTTATCAAAAAGGTTCCTGCAGTAATGCTAGTAAAATGTTTAACTTTATATATCACATACATTATTCTTAAGTTGTAAAATAAATGCTTTTAAAACGTTACAAAAAACTAAAACTAAATGTTCCTACAACTTTCAAAATAACATTTTTTTTACATTTTTGTTACTTAATGGAAACATTAAGGAAACATTATTACAACCTAAAATGGTTAGCTGGGAGTGTGTCAGAACTCCGGTTCCTTTTGGTCCAGATTCAGTCAGGAGTCAGACCGACAGTCTAAACAGTGTAAGTTAAAAGGGAAACTTCTTAAGGAAGTTTGTAAGGAAAACAAAGGTGCATCATGTTTTGTGCCTCTGCTGAGACCGGTAAGAGCACATGAGAGATATAGTAGAGGTCATGTGAGTTACACTATCAGCTGTCAGTGCATTTACACGGACATTTAGCATTTAATTGGATTACACCAACATCTGTTCTTTGAATTGTTGAGTATTTATAAAGCTCTTTGTGAATTGTGCCTGATTCATCTAAGCAGAATCTCAGATTGAGAGCTATTGATAAAGTGCTTCAGGACTCACAGTTAGTCTGTGTTTATATTATGAGGTGATAAGCAGCAATGTCACATCTGTGGGTAATTAATCATCAGAGGTGAGACTGAGTGAGTGAAGCTGCTAATGTCTCTAATCTTTCTTACTGTAAACGAACAGTGCGGGACTGAACTGAATAAACCTGTGTTGTTTCATTCATCTCAGCTTTAGGTCTCTTTTGTGAACATATGGCTGGTTAAGGAGGGAAGGGGGGGCTAAAGTCAGCTAGGTTTCAATCGTACCTCTTCAGCCGAAAAAGAGGTGTTGTGGTTTAAATAGCATTTTTTTTAAATGACTGGCTAATTTAAACATATTTTTTGTTATGGAAATCAAAGGTTTTCATCATCAGGTTTTTCTCATGACAACTTTAGGTTATAATAGCTTAAAGGCAGAGTAGCTGATTTATTTCCAGAAAACTTTTCTAACAGCACTAAACAGGTTGATTATACCAATGACCACAGATGACCCCCTACTGATAGTGACCTCTACCATTTTAACTAGTGATTTATGAATGTAATGGTGCTGAGCTGTATTTATGATGCGGCTGGGCTTTCTGCTGTGTAAATACAATGTCAATATACCTAAAGATTAAACCTATCATCAATGGTAGAACGTCTCTTGAGGCTAGAACAGAAACGAGCTGATAATTATTTGTTACCACAAAGAGTCAAGTTTTATTTACAGTGGAAAGAATCACTCTGAACTTCCTGTACCGTTCACCTCTTTCAGAATGAGTCACGTACTTTGTCATGAAAATGATTCTTATAGTTGTTATAATAAAAGTTTCTGTTGTTTCTGTTATTGGTTTACGCAGAATAACGTCAATGCAGAAAGCAGCTCCTCCGATCAGCTGGGGCCCGGGGCCACACGGTCCAGAGTGGCTCACAGTCCAGCATCTCACCCCAGGGGTCAGAGTCCTGTGACAGGAGGTGGCCTACAGTGGGACAGCCCAGGAGCTTTTCTGCTGGACCTGCAGAACTTTCCTGATCTTTCCAAAGATGACATTAATAGGCAGAACCCCAATATACAGGTAGAAATGAATGCTTTTACTCTGGGTTTAACCAAATTAGTTATGTGTATTTCTGTGATCACTGGAGATCAGATTTTGAGGAGAAGGTCTCTTTTTGTGTCTATGTCATTTGTTGATTATTTGATTTTAGTTTAGGGCTATGCTTTTGGTCAGATCATCTGAAAACAATCCATTCGTTTCTCAGCATGCAATGAAAAATAACAAATGTATTAAATTGTATAGAAATGTAAAAGTAACCCGACACAAACAAAGAGTTCTGAGGGAGACATGGCTGACCAAGCACATAATGAAGCCAAGGCTCACACAGAAAGCCTTGCTGCACATCAGCACATCTATTCAAGAGGAGAATCCTTGCTCCTCACACTCTCTCCCTCTCTGTCTCTCTCTCACAAACAAACACAAACTTCAAATGACCCTCAACAGTCACCTAGTTGAGTCTCAGGAACCACTTTATCCACTGGCTAGCTGATCCACAATGAGCTCGGTCCACATCAAAGAAAACGGAGGAATCGCAGAACAGATAAAGTGTATCAGTGCTTAAAGATGGAAGGGATCAAGTCAATGAGTGAATGTGTGTGAGAGATTGGGGGGGGGGCAGTGGGCATGGGTACCTTTGATCCAAAGAATCATCTGGCTTTCATGGTCTTAAGGGGGCCGAGAGGCCCTTTGAACTTGATGTTTAGGTAGAGAGAGAGAGAGAGAGAGAGAGGGTGAAGAGGGAGAGCCCAGACTGGGAGGCACATGTTCTGTGTGGTGTGTTTGGATGGGGTGGGGGTGTCACTGCAGAATGGCAGCCTCTCAGAGCATGACATCCACCTGCACCCTCCATCAGATCACACATCACCCCAAAAACATCTCTCAGTACAACAAACACACGTGAGCTGCGCCATTATTCCCAACACATGCAAACAATCACATTAGATTTGCAAGTAAAAGAATTTACAACGAATCTTTACAAAGAATCTCAACAGGCTTATCAAAGTATGGTAGTGTGTTTTAGTCATGTATGTACATCATGTATTTTTGTAAATGCGTATTTAAATGTAATCATTTATAGCAACCATAATAATGTCTTCTCTTTATAGGTTACCATAGAAGTGGTGGACAGTCTGGAAGGTTCTGAGCCAGAGACGGGAACACGCAAAGAAAACAAGCCCAGCTGGGCAGCTCCTAACTGGAGAAACTGGTGGCAGCGCTCCTCTTCCTCTTCCTCCTCCTCCTCATCTGTGTCGACCCCGAAGGTACCTGATGAACAGGAGTACACCCACGAGAGCAACACCCAAAACAGCAACTTCCTCAAACCGCTCGGAGACTGGGACCGGAGAGGGGCAGCCAGCACAGGAAGCAAATCCCAGACAGAGTACGGTACGTGACAGACACAGAGTTAACACAGAGTGAACGTCATCATGAAGGCCTCTGCAGGGCTGAAATACAGAGTTTGATTGGTGTCAGATTTAAGCCGTCAGTACAACAGCATCTTTCAGAGTTTGGGATTGTAGACTTTGTTCTTTCTGTAAGAGACACAGATCCCCGTGTCAAAGAAGAAAGGACAGAATCCAGAGCATCTGTTCTCTTACTCTAATAGCTCTCCATCTCTCTCTCTCTCTCTCTGCTCAAGTGGAGCTAAATGAGTGAATATGTGTTACTGCCAGAGAACAGACTTGTGAAATGCATTCTTACCTCTCAACACTTGACTTTTATACTTGGAGGAATTTTCTTTGATCGATGCGTTATGGTGGTACAGTACAGAGTTCTGTTCCTCATGTCTAGCTCACAGTCTGTCGTGTGGACGCGCTCTTGACTGGCGTGTTAGTCGACTGGCGTGGTGAGTGTGTGGAACTCTGGGTTGTGTGGGTTTCAGGCATGTTTCTGCCTGTGAACTGGGCTGCACTCGACTGCGAGCGTGTGGGTTGACAGCTCTGAGCTGGTAAACTTGTTGTTTAAGCCCAAAGATCTTTATTTGGCTTTCATGAGGAGGAATGGATATAAACTGTGGTTGGACAGATGGCCTCTGTGTGTGTATATACACACGTGTGAAAGCTACAGCAATACGAGTAAACCGTACTCAGGATGAAACCACATAATTAGGATTGGAGGGATTGAATGTAATAATTTAGGCATCAGCCAATCAAAACGCATATCAGTCAACCAATAATCAAAATCAGTGTCTATTACAGCACCGAGGTAATTAAAGGCCAACAATCCAGTTATTATTGACCCTAAAATGTAATAAATAACCTGTAAAATGTAGAATAAAAGGCCTTTCGTGATTCTAAGACTGCTTCACTCTTTCCAATGGCTTTGATGTTTGATATTCTTATTTAATAAAGTAACTTGTATGTTGACCTTCAGGTAGTATTGACTCGTGA
Organism: Botia almorhae; assembly: GCA_036877575.1. Lineage (NCBI taxonomy): Eukaryota > Metazoa > Chordata > Actinopteri > Cypriniformes > Botiidae > Botia > Botia almorhae. Next base: position 16,836 of record JAZGTJ010007934.1, on the reverse strand, counting down.
GTTGTGCTGAAGAGTACTGCGTGTACATGTTTAAAAGTAGCTGGAAGTTGGCCTAAGTATGAAGTCCTGGCTCATTTATTCACATATTCCATGTGGATGAGCCAATTAAAGAGGTATGCTAATAATACAACCAGCAGACGGGACCTGTGTGCCTCAGGTATCTGAAACATACGGTTTGAATCAGATTTACACAGCTAGGAACACAACTGGTGCTTGAACTGTGTAAGTTTCGAAGTGCCAGAGACTGTGTCAGGTTTGACTCTTGTTTTCTTCACTTTCTCTGTTAGACTACATAGATGGGGAAGGTGACTGGAGTGGTTGGTCGCTGTGCAGCGTAACCTGTGGAAATGGCAACCAAAAGAGGACCAGGTCATGCGGCTACGCCTGCACCGCCACAGAGTCACGAACGTGTGACATGCCCAGCTGCCCGGGTAAGACTGCACTCCTCTGACTATCTGATGGTTTTGTGTCATTAAACATAACTAGCAGTGAGTTGACAGCATTTATTTATGCAGGTATTGAAGATGCCTTCAAGACAGCTGCGACAGAAGTCAGTCTGCTCGCCGGCACAGAAGAGTTTAACGCCACAGAGCTCTTTGGAGTGGGTGAGTTATTTTTGAATTTAAATACAATGTTGCTTTTGTCCTGCAACAACCAAATATACCAAGCAGGTAATGACCTCTTGTGCTAGCTATAATATTTTTTTCCGTGACATAAACTTTAAAATACTCTTTTAACTGTATGATCGTGACTTTGATGATTCTGGTTTGGGTTTATTCTCCTCAGATACAGACAGTTGCGAGCGCTGGATGAATTGCAAGAGCGAGTTTCTCAAGAAATACATGAGCAAAGTAGGCAATGACTTACCCAGCTGCCCCTGTGTTTACCCAACCGAGGTGGCCTACAGCACCGCAGACGTCCATGATGCCACCACCAGACGTGACTTCCGATGGAAGGATGCCAGCGGGCTAAAGGAGAAGCTGGAGATCTACAAACCCACTGCACGCTACTGCATACGCTCCATGCTCACTTTAGAGTCCACCACTCTTGCTGCCCAGCACTGTTGTTATGACGACAACATGAAGCTCATTACCCGCGGCAAAGGGGCGGGAACACCCAACCTTATCAGCACAGAGTTCTCTGCTGATCTGCACTACAAAGTGGACATCCTGCCGTGGATTATCTGCAAGGGAGACTGGAGCCGGTACAACACGGCCCGGCCGCCCAATAACGGGCAGAAATGTGCAGAGAACCCCCAGGATGAAGACTACTACAAACAGTTTGAGGAGGCCAGAGAGTTCTGAAATGAAAGTGCTGGAGATGAAACTATGAAACATCAGAAGTTTCATGAATTGAGTAGAAGTTGTGTTAATGCACACAGTGTGGAAAAGTGTGACTGTGTTTGAACAGGACTTTTGAGAAACATACAGCGCAGTCGTCATACACACCAGCAGAGTTCCCCTTGGAGTCTTCATAGGGTTACCCTCAGAGTCCCTGAACACTCTCACCAAACTAAATAAAAAATAATACTCAAGATTATTGAGTTACTTCTCATGATTCTCTTTGTCTTGCATCTATTTGATCCAGAAGAATCTAAACATATTTGCCATTCTGTCTTATTTTGTTAAAAGTAATAAAAGGGGAAATGATCCATTTCATAAAGGGAAATCGTGTCAGGAATCTCATGCTTTGCTTTGAAACATTCTGGACACAGATCACTAGTGACACTTACAGATGACAAGAACAGCCAAACAATGAGATGACATATTCATATAAAATGTCCTGTTGTATCCCTTTTTCTCATTTCTGTGAAAAACAATGTTAAAACAGTCCCCGCATAATCTTTACAAAGTATTTATTGAGTCATTGAGTCAGTGGTAAGAAATCGTAGCAGAATTTGTAGAGCTGTACGGACACTTTGAGTGATGAATAAATCGGTCATATAACATTAAACATCAAGAGAAACGGCTGAGGTCAAAGGTTCTGTCACCTCTGACAGTCGAATACGACCCTCAGATATTAAACTCTTTCAGACACGTTAAACCTCTCCACAAGATTCCCTAAAAACTTCATCCAGAAACTGACCTAAGCTCTGCTTTTGATGTCTGATGTAAAATACTCTCCTCCCCCTTCAAAAGGAGCTCATATGATTTTTTTCAAGCGCGCTCATTCTCCGATTCCTCAGTAATTTCTCCAGCTATGATCGTACAGACATGAACGGAGGGCCACATTCTCTGGCAAATGCTGAATTCCCTCAGGTGTTGGTAGCAATGTTCTCACTGATGTTTTTAACATTTTGTGTAGAACCAACATTTGACCACTGCATGCATTACATTAAAAAACATGTATATCTACTGCACTTCGCTTAAAAATAGTTTCTCCTTTATTTTTGAGAACTATTTTGAAAAGTCTTTTCTTACCTTATTTTCCACAGATGAAATGACTAAAAAAAATAAAATCTAAAATCACAGCCAATTATAATTTTTTTAGAGGGTTTTTAGGTCAACATCAAAGATACGTTTTTAACATTTTCAGCTGGATCAGAAAATTAAATAAACACGAGGTTTCTGCACACAGTCAGTGATGTGCTGTTAGCCAGGTGAGCTTTCATAACAGCCACAGATCAAAATGAATTTCATCGGCCCAGAGCACCTGTATCTTCTCACTCGCTCTGCACTGACACTGACCATAATCACACCATCAGCTCCACAGCCTGAAGATGCAGAGCAGCAGGACGCAGATCAGAAGAGGTTTCCAGTACATCTGCTGTTCGTGAATTCTCATGTTCTTCTCCTGTCTCACCTTAATGAAAGCACCTCAAGGTGAGGACTGAAAAGCAGCAGTGATCTTTATGGAACCAGACCATCTGCTTCAGAGGCCTCAAAATCACACGAGCAGTCTGTTTTATTTCTGAACATCAGAACTGTGTTAAAGTGGCAGCAGATCTCCACATGTCTTTGAAGAACACTGTTGTGCTGTTACTATTTCCAGCTCTCTCTCTCTCTCTCTCTCTGCTGTGCTTCAGAATAGCCCGTATTAACTGCGGTCGTGTTCCAGTAATCATAACTAAACATCTTTAAAAATACAATTGACTTAAGAAGCAGCCATATACCTTAAATGAAGCACTTTTATACTCCATATACATTTTTAGAAGTGTGGTGTTTTAAGTGAAATTAATAAAAATTCAAGGTAGAGGCATTGAAAACAAGTGATAATATCTTTTAATTTTGTAACTTTATGAACACTAAAATCTTAGGATTGCAGAGAAGAAATAAAAATTAAAACCTGTGAGCTCAGGCCAAGGAAGTTTGTAGTGAGGCAGAACCGTTTTTTGGCTTTTATACGAGACCCTGCAGCACATTTTATCAGTCTCGTGTTTTATTGGAGAGGTGAGGAGTGCTGGTTTCATGCCATGCACTGGCTCTTTATGGGTGCTGTGGCACATTTCAGGAAGTGTCTGGCCTGCACTTCTGTATAGCTGACCTGGCGTTCCGGGTTGCTGTTCGGTGAGAACTAGCTCGAATGCCTGGGCTTAGAAGTGCTGCTGGAGAATAGGGAATTACCTGGCCCGGTGCCTGACCTACAGTCGGCCTGTTGGCACAGGGCATATGAAAGGCAGGGGATGGGTGAGGAATGAGGTACACGCAGCTGGACAAACAGGTCAAGTAGCTGACAAACACCTCAAAGGGTTCAGGGGCTCAGATGAACCTTATACGCAAGAAAGACGTAACTGGTTAAAAATACACACATGACCTTTTGACCTCATGACCCTTTGGCCTCACATCACTTCAGCCTTACAGATAATAAAAAAGGACACAAAACTGTGTGTATATTTATGTTATTTTTTATTTTATGTCATTTATGTCTGACTGTTATTTTTGGTGTTATGAAGTAAGAAGAGGAAGTGCATGACTGTCTCTGTACACACGGTTCAGATACAGTGTGATAATACAGGTGGCAGTCAGCAGCAGTTGCCAGTGTTTGAGCTGGTGTGTACAGAGAGAGACAGGCCATGCAGCTGTGATTCATTCTGACAGGAGATCTCTGCATGCAGACAGCAGACCAAACGGCAGCATGGTCTTTGATCTCTGCTCGCATGCTGTCTGTTTTATGTTTAAGTTCTCGCTGAGTGCAGGGCATTGGATACACCTTGGATGTCAGGGACCCCTGTGCCACCTCTTAAAACCCAGTATCTCTTTTCAAAGCTGAAGGAGTCTCTTTTAAAAACTCACAAATAGCACTGAAGTGCACACAACATAAAAGTGTCACTGAATTGGAGACCTGAAATTGAAAATGATGAATGGAATATCATTGTGTTAAGAGCTGGGGTGACTTTTGCTTTTGTAATGTTTCTGTTTGTGTTCAAGCTATGCAAGTGGACATCCATCATTTTGGCATAAAAACAAACCTATCATAATTTCAGCTTCTGTTACCAGTATAAAATAAATATAAAGAATAAATAAATGCCATTTTGACAGGTTAACAAACTCAATTTATTCTGAATTGTAAACAAAATCTCCCAACGTGTCCATATAGGAGGTTATATGAGTATACAGTTACAGTATATACACTTAAAAATGCAAAAGTGTTGGGACATCAAATCAAATGTTATGACTCATTTATAAAGAGGTTACTGTCTTTACCAGTAACAACACAAAAGACTCAACATACGTTAAAAGAAAACATGGTAAAAGTTCACTCTGATAGGTTGTAAATAAAAGCCATCAGTGATGTGGTCTGTAGTGTTTGTCTGTCCACAAACACTACAGGCCATCTACAAATCCACAGACACTGTACAACAGATTTCTGCACAACACATGGAACAGACACAAAGAGCTCGCATGGAAACACAGCGCTTGCAATCACTGATGTGTATGTACACCCCCTTACAGTGCATTCCAGTCTTATGCGTTTGATCAATTCATGTATTCCCTAGGAATCAAACCCGCAACCTTGGTGTTGCTGGCAGCATGCTTAATGTAAACACAGAACTGCAGAAAACATCTATGCAAACAACTGCAGACACCATCCGGAGTAACAGTGAATTTAAGATCAGCTTGTGTGTTCTCTGGGAACTGAACACATTACATTGGCATTCCTAATGTCCAGTTATTATAATTTACTGTCAAATAAAATATGCATTTATATATTATTTTAAAAAACATTTTTTATGTTTTTAAACATTTTTTTAAACTTTAAATGAAAATGAGAAATGTTGCCTTTGCAAAAGACAGAAACAAATTTAAAACAGGGCACCAAAATTGACTGAAAATTAAACCGAAATAAAAACTAATCTTATATGGCAATATTAAAAATAAACCAAACATTTTTAAAAGATAATTGAAACCAATAAAAACTATACTAACTATAATGTAGCAACGGCTAGAGTATGACATGCTGTAAGACAGACATCTTTCTGCAATCTGACATGAGACAAAGACATTTGTGAGCTTCTCCAGCTTCTGTTTTCACCCATGTTATTGTCCAGTGTGTAATTTATTTCTAGACTATAAATCTTTGGCAGGCCACAGTTAAGATTATAAGAGATGTGGGGAGCAGAGCAGGCAGTGGTGGGACGGGGAAAGAACCCTTACCGTCTGTTAGAGCCTCAAACACAAATATGAAGCTACAAATAGAGCTGTGTTTGTCTCTGGAACTCTACAAGGGCTCATGGGACGTGGAGATGAAACGAAAGACAACAGGACAGATGAAGACAACACACACCAGACTGTAGACAACAGATTTCAACATGTCCTAAGAATAAACAGTATACAAAATATACAAGTGGCTTGTGATCCAAACAACAACAGTGAATGGGGAGTGGACCAGAAAGAGATGTGAGTCTACTTTCAAAACCAGTGTGAATGCTAAGAGAATCAGGTTCTTTTCCACACTTTTCATTAAAAGTCGACTTAAAGATCTTGAGGTTATAGTTCATTCAAAGAAGACGAGAATCATTTTCTGCTTATGTAAATGCGAACAACAGATATGACTGAACGGAACCTAAACTAAACCTTTAACAGCTACGAGATCACTGTTTAAAAGGGGCAACCAATCAATTAATTACACAATTAAAACGCAGACAGCTCCACACCATGTCTCAGTTTTATTGAGCATTATAATAGCAAGAGGTTATTACAATCTGCTGTAGCAAACGTTAACAGACGTCTCATAATAAATGCCAGGTCAAACAAACTAAAAAAACATACACACATTACATTGTTCTTGTACTGCAAGAGACTGATACAAGATATAAACTGCATGATCGTCTTACACATCAGTTCAATTAGCATTACCCCCTGCCAAAAATACCCTCATCGCTGCAATAAACATTAGCATATCTGATTCAGTGTCACATATAAATACATTTCAAAGATCTCCTCTCTTTTATCTGCCATTATAAAATACAGACCTCTTTTATCTGCTTACAAATATATTTTGCATTTTCAGAGATGGATTAACAGTCTTTTTTTTAAGCTTACTTTTTGGGGTCTTCTCGTATCTCCTGAGCACCACACACAGCATTAGAAAACAACCAGCTGTTCAACTGATAACACAGCTCGACCACAGACGTGCACTGCGCAGCTTTCAGACAAGATCAAGTGAACTAAAGGTACACTAAGAAATGCATACTTGGATTGCTCATCATGCACCATCCAAGGGAACTGGGCATGTGTTTGCTTAGTACACTTAGAAGCAGTGCAGTTAGTCAGAGTAGTGCACTTTAGTAAGACGCTAGGCAAAAGTGCATGTGCATCTATTCTTGTCTGAACATCTTCCTGTGATCTTCCTGCCACTAACCTCAGTCTTGATTCAACATAGTGCAAAAAGTTAGATTTGATAATATTCCAACTTTTGAACTAACCTGTTTAACAAGCTTTGTGTAAATCAAATTAAAAGGCGATCGCTGTGGTTTAAAGATTTTTTAACTGCGACTCAAACAGACTCACTTGAAGCACACAGCGAGAAATCTGCAAACCTGAAACATCCTGAAACTGAGTTACATCACTGACCTTTTCACAAAACAAGAATCACCCCAGAAACACATCATAACGTAACAGTAAAAGTAAGATTAAACATCAATATTAAAAACATAAGCAAAAACAAGCCTGCAATGTAACTGGAACCCTGTTTCAACATCCCATAGCTTATTTACAAAAGGTAGAAGCACTGAATATTGGTCCAAAGGAAGGAAATGAAGCATCAAGTCTTGTCCAGCGCATACTAAAGACTGAGAAGTTTCTTGGAAGCACATTAAAACCAGTGTAGTGCACTGGTGCTCTCACATGAGCGTAAATAATGCTGCCGACCCTCCTTTAAATGCCGGTTAAACAGGTGACACTGTTCACAGAAAGAGCTGATTTCATAGAAAAAATGAATATAAAATTACACTGGAAATAAATGTGAAAAGAATACATGTGTATATAAGCGTGCAAGAGAGAAACACAACGGAAGAAAAGACGTATTGCAATCCTTTTGCCCATTTATAATTGTGCCCTATACTGTCAATGTCCAGCACTTGTAATAAAGAGTGCTGGCCTATTGCTGCAGGAGTAGAGCATGATTTCACCCGGCTTCAGTCACTCGCCGTCCCGAGGCGACAAACTCCACCTTCGATGGCCAGCGACTGTCCTGCCACCGCCCCCGGAGGAAGTCTGGATATACGAGTCTGGCAAACAGAAAGAGAGAGAGTGTTTAGAGTAAACATGAGTGTCGAGGAGAAGCTCACATCTGGTGCATGCTGGGAGTGAGGTGTCTTCTTCTGACTCCAGCATGATAAGCGGCCCTCTGGAAGCAGAAGGAATTCTGACGTCTCTGTCAGAGTGTGGGAGAGAGAGTGACAGTAGAGGAGTTACCCCGAGCCACCTGTCAGCAGCATCAGCCCGTCACAGGATTCAGTGGACAACAGTGACCCTCTTTTGGCATGTCTCTGTGTGTCAGTTATGCTTTCAACTGATCCATAACTCACACCAACACCACATGACCATCTAGCACAGACAGAGACTACAACCTACAACAAAAACCCAAAGCAAACCACTAAACACCAGTGTGGTCTACACCACCTTTAAAAAAAGCTGAAGGAAGCTACTTCCAGAATGAAGTTATTGCACACTTCCAGACGCGCTCTGGGCTACTAGCCTGCACATAAGCAGTTAAAACGACACACACTCCAAGAGCCCTGGACTGTGTCCTCTCTCACTGAACTGCCAATCAGCTCTGGCCTTTCATCTCATCACAAACACACACACACACACACATGCTGGAATGAAGGAATGCTTCTGGAACGCAGCAGGAATGACTTTGTGTCTCTTTTCTAAGAGCGGTCTGAAGACAGATGCAAACAGAGCAGAGCAGTCATCATTTCCATCTGCTCCGTTCATTTCATACAAATCACCATCAAGTGATGAAGACAAAGTGCCAATTAAACGACAGAATGACAATGACTTTGGATAATAACTTTAACTAGGGTAGAAAGTAGGGTAGTTGTGGTCTGATGGTTAGGGAGTTGTAGCAAGAAGGTTGCAGGTTTTTATCCTCAATGTTAGAAGAAAACAACCGAGGTGGCCTTCACCAAGGCACCATACCCCCAATTGCTCCACATGTGTTGACCACTGCTCACAGCGTACAGTGTGTGTGGCCGTGTGTGTTTACACCTCACTACTCTAATGTGTGCGCACTAACTGGATAAGTTAAATGCAGAGGACAAACTCTGAGTATGAGTCACCATACTTCACTTCACTGGGGACAGTTGTGGCCTACTGGTTAGTGAGTTGGGCTTGTAATCAGAGGGTTGCTGGTTCGATCCCAGCACTGGGGGGTTGCAACTGAAGTGCCCTTGAGCAAGACACCTAACCCCCAATTGCTCCCCGGGTGCAGTAATGTGTCAGTGATGGGTTAAATGCAGAGGTCACATTTCAGGTATGGGTTACCATAGCTGACAAATGTCACTTTTTTATTTTTATTTCTTTATTTATTTTAGAAAAGACTTGCCAGTTTTTTTAAAACCCTTATCCAGCCATCTTGAGCCCTGGACAGAACAGGTGACATCAAACATGCGTCTCTGTGGTGAAGGTCTGAGCATCTGAGGATGGAAGGTGACTGCAGGAACTTACCCTGGCTTTACTGTCCTGAGTGGACATGTATCCCACACACATGCTCTCTGTCGTGTGGCTCCACAGGAACTCAACTGCGTGCAAACAAAGAGAGAGAGAATGATAGTGATCCTCACAGAGACGACATGCTAACAAAACACTCAGCGCTAATCGTCACAACAGACAAAGACGCTGGAAAGTGTATCGAGACCGAGAACCAAAACTTTACCAGCCTCCATTTTAAAGTGGCTATTCACTGACTGCAGGCCTAGATGAGTCATCAGAACAGTGCTTGTGTACTCTGAGAGCAGAACAACACGCTTTCTTCTGCTGTTTGTGAAAGCAGAAAGCTGCCATGTTTATTCCTGAACGTTTACACAAAGATGCCTGAAGAAACAGTCAGCAGGAATGTGAGGGAGGCGTCAGAAAGGAAGAAAACACGATATGAGCAACATGCAGAGGACGAGTGACAGGTGATTGACAGGTGATCATTATCTGATGTCTCTTCATCCAGCTGTAGTTTCTATCTGAAAACCCTTGAAAAAAATTCAAACACTGACTAGTGTGTCTGATTTTAGTACATATTTACAGCTACTGTTTCGGCTGATTCAGAGTATGTGTGTGGTTTTGGACAGAGGAGCACGTACCCAGCAGAGCCTTGATATCTTCAGACTTCTGGTCTTCTCCACACGTGCAGCATCTCAGGACGATGACTCCACCCAGAACACAGTCCTCACCCGCCAGGAACGGAGAGCCTTCCACACACACACACACACACACAAACACACACACACACACACACACACACACCACCTGCATTTCAGTCGTGACCCTTTTCCCAGCATCACCAGATTCACTCGCAATACAGTCAGAGTGTTCAGATCTACAGTTCACATGAAAACACAATCAAGCCATCGCGGTCGATCTGGCCATTGTGTGAATGATTTACTAGCGCTTTGTTTTCAAGAAGTTAATGAAGTGAGGCTGTACATGCATGTACTCCCCACTGCCAACCCAAACAACTGAAAATAACCATCCCTTCCACAGAGTTCGTTTTATTAACCAAGTGAGGAGAATTGGGGGCAAATTCACGTTTGGCTTGTTTAATGGGTTATTGGTAGAAGTGATTTTTGTAAGCCCACATGGAGCAGAAGAAAATAGTTTTTCCAAAACAAACACACAGAATAGGGTTTAAACATCACATTTATAAGGCATCAAAAACACACAGTTTCTTCCACAATTGTAATAATTAATTCAAAAGGCTTTCATGAAGGGGCAAATGTTTCACTTTTCTGATTTGGGCATTTATAAAGTACTGTTCATTAAACCTAAATAAGACAAAAATAAGCTCCAAGTATCTCTAAATATCTGCACTCGTGTCATGAATTTTCGTGCAACAAAACTATTAAAGGTCACAGGCCAAAACCAACAAATATTCCCACATGAACCGTGTTACATTTAATATAAAAACAAAGAAGTCAGAAAACTTCACGAGGCCAAAAAGACAAAACAAATAAGCAGAGCTTCTGAAGATGAAAAAGTACAAACCTCTTAAAATACACTAATCTGAAAATATCTGTGGCCACAAAAATATGATTTAACCCAAAACTTGTGGAGCACATTCAGAAGAATTTCACAGATCCCCAAATCCACACAAACAAGCGAAAAAGAATTCCGGCAGGAGAATATTTGTAGCGTTTATTTCCAGTCAAGCAAGTTGTTAATGATTTTGTTGTTTGGATTTAGCGAGAGCGTGAGAGAGGGAGAGAGAGGGAGAGGAAGAGGGAGAAAGAGAGAGAAAGAGAAAGAGATGGAGAGGGAAGGAGAGTCTGTGAAAGTCACTCACTGATGAATTTCTTTTGCATAGCCTCCAGCAAGGCCTGGTGCGCATTTTCAGCCTGCAGAGCTGCAGAACATTCTCTGGCCAATACAGTGCGAATCAGGTGCTCTCCAGAACCTGCAACAGTACAGACACACTTAAATATTCCCAAACTCCACATTCATTACTGACAAAACACAACACTGCATAAGAAGAATACAGCAATTAGATCTCAAATAAAGTGCCTCCCTAGACGAATGAAATCTAAAATTGTATGTAACCAAAAATTGTGTAACTATTGTGTAAAAATTGTGTAAATCACAAAGTGATCAAATTAAAGCTCTTTCAGATGTTTTCAAGAGCTATAACGTTTTAAAGACAGAAAAGCGAGGAATAAGAAATATTGTTAAATTATAAACTATATAAACTGACAAAAGCTTGAGCTGTTTTGTTTTTCGTTATTTCAACGGTCGGGATAGTTTAAATCATCACAAAAGTGAAAAGACGATGAGAACATCTCAGACTAACTGTAATGTCATAGGAAAACACTGACAGCAGGTGTCTCAGAGGGAACTACTGTTAATATCACACTGTCATAAAAGCCAGTCACAAGCCTTACACGGGCAAACATGTACAGCAGCCCGTTTTCACAAGAACAGGGGTGTTAAGAAATGCCCTCAACACAAAAGTCTGGCAGCTACTCAACCCCCAAAAAACCATAAAGTTTTGTTTCTGTAAACACAAATGTGAGGTCTCGTAAAAGATCACGTAACTACAACAAAACACTGCGCGTGTTGGTTGCCATGACAATAAAGCGCTAATTTCTTTCCTTTTTGCCTTTTATGTTTTTCAAACAAAAGGACAAATTTTCAGGTGACCATTAAACTCTCGTGTTTCCTTGAGAGAAACGAATGTTACTGGCAACATTACAGCAAGTTAACAGTTAATTTAATTCCAGTGGAAAGTTAATAAAACAAAACCAGCCAGAGACGACATGAAAAAGCCACGAAAGAAAACAACACAGACTCGCCACTCGTTCTTTAGCGAAACGGCAGAGAGTAACAGAGCTGACCCGGGCACCTGTGGACGAGCTGTGTGTGTGTGTGTGTGTGTGTGTGTGTCAGGATGAAATGAATAGGAAGGCCTTTTAACTGGGGAAATGAAAAGCAGGTGCACCACATTTGAACGGGCCGTCCTCACCGTCATGCGCTTTCAATTTCGAGAAGGATGAAAGAGAAACACATGCAGAAATGGCCAAGGGGGATAAAGGCGATAAAATGTGATTCTGCTCCGTTTCTGAAATGGCCGACGTTCAAAAACAATGAGGCGCAAAGTTTGGTGTGATTATAAAGTAAGATGTCATCAGGAAGCACACATGTGAAACAGCGCTTGTATTATATCAAAGCTGTGGACTCCAGCAACAGAGCAAATCTCACAAACGCTGTCAATGTCACTGAAAGATGAAAATTGACAATTATTGACATTATTTTCAAGACAAATTTTCTTCTTCTCATATGCTTTAAAACAGAAGCGTAATAGAAGTTTCTAAAATGTCACAATGGTCCAAATTTCATCTAACTGTTAAAGATAAAACAAACATGAACGCCACACATGAGTTGAAGCTGCCAGAGATAAATCAGTTTCCCTCTAAATAAACGTGTGGCCAATAACAAGCAACGTTCTTGTGATGATGTTTTAGAAGAGGAAGTAGAACAGGCTGCACTGCTGTGTAGAACAGGCTGCACTGCTGTGTAGAACAGGCTGCACTGCTGTGTAGCACGTCAGGTTTGAGTGAAGCTCAGTCTCTCTGCAGAGGACCAGGTGTTCACTCTGAGATCGGGTCGGACCAAAGTTGCTGTCACACAGGTGTGCAGCAGACCACTGAGGCCATGTGCATGAATGTGACACAAAGACTGAAGAGGAAGAAAGAAATATGGCCTTCATCTTAGCAGAACACTCTCTGGAAGCTGTGCAAGTGATTATGGCACAGGGGAACTTATTAACAGAGGCTACAGTTCGGTCAATCAAAGCTAAGCTGAGTTTTTTTACAGTGTGTCTGGTAGTTAAAGCAACATAGCAGCCTTGTAAACTATTATAATAAAGTGACAGGTGCAGTTATGCCGAACAAAGTACTTGTGTCGTGGTTATGAGCTGCATAAGTGCAAATGCATGGCACCTGATATCAGTCACTCCTATGCCACTTGTCCAAATCTAGATGCTGAAAATATATGATGCTGAAAATATATCTATTTTCAAAAAGACCTTTTTTCCTTTAAGCTTGAACTGTATACAGAGAAAAGCTTGTATAGTGTTTATTATAGTGTTCATTCACACACAACTGTCTCATCTTCTGCTGTCTCTAGTCAGGAATAACATGCAGTCTTTTATCATGAAAGCTTTCAGAAATACAGACATCCTCTCTGGACACAAAGAACATGTACTTGTTTTACAGACAGTAAATCGTGTCTGTGGCTTATTGCCTTGGGCACAGACAATATACAAGAGAAAAGCTATTTTATCAAGTGACAGAATGCATTACTTGCAAACTCAAAGCACAGGGTCTTGGGCGTCGCACACGGCAGAAAGACCAAACAAAGAAAATTAACACTCACCCATTAATAAATTAAATAAAAATCTGCATAAATAAAAAAGTTACTTTCCAGTTAGCCTGCAATGTTAATAGAAAGTATAGTCGCTGACATAAGACACAAACAATTTAAACACGTTCTTCTAATTTCTTAAATATTCAATGGACTGTTGTGGCATTTATTAACCTGACTGATTTAACTCTTTAAATGCTGAATACTAATGAAAGAACAGTGAATGGACAGTCATGTGACTTCAATGTTGTAATACCTGAGGTACTCACAGCTGTGGAGTAAAGACCAACATCACGGGCGTTCTCAGCCCAGCAGCCACACCCATAGTGAGCAGCCTGAGACACACACCGAAACATCTCACAATCAGAGCACACATTACAGTTATTACATTCAAACATTCCTGCTTTTGCTCTTTACCTGTTTGTAAAGCACTTTTTGATAATACATTAACACACAATCCTATTCACACCAAGAATGACACAAAAACAAAATCAGTAAAACAATCCACACTCAGTGCAATGCAAAAGTTAGTTTGCCTTAAAAAAGTTTGTATTTGTTTTAAAAAAACTTCATTCTATACTCCAAACAAAGAGGGATATACCCATAGGTACAGCTTGAGTGACATGCCCTCATCCTAGAAAACAAAAACATCTATTAAAATAAAGACTACATTAAATACAGAATCTCTTGCGACAAATTCTTGTGCCGACCACTGTGTGTTTTGTTGGCTGTACAATTTTGGCAATGTGTTGATGTTTAGTGTAAAATAGTCCAGAAGCAAAACGAGTCGAGAAACCTGTCCGTGCTAATTTGTTTAATATAAGCTGTTTAACAGCATGAAAGCAAAACACAGCACAATCAGATGGTTACCTGTCCTACCCGGCCCGGGTGTTTCATGGCCAGACCCCCGCTGGAGACGGCAGCTGCCACGTTCCCGTCCCGATCCACCACAACAGCCCCAACTGTGTCCAGCCGAGCGGAATTATTATCCTCTGCATCCACCTCCACGTGTCCCACCGGCTCCATGCAGCCCAAATCATTCTCCTGCAGAAAAACAAATGCTGCTTCAGTACAATTTCCTATTGCACACAAGACATTAAGCAGCACTTTGAGTTCCTGCCATTCAACATCCTGACTTCATTTACACAGTGAACTCAACAATAAATGAACTCTTTTACAGTGTCATTGTCTCTTCATGCTTAACTGAGGGCCAATAAAGATGAACAAAGAGCATCTGGCTACCAGAACCAAACCTGCTATCTAACTTAAGCAAATAAAACCCAATTCTGGTCTATTATCTATCAGCATCAGATAAACGATGCCAGTGCGCTCGTTTATAATGAATGAAGTGAGTAATATATGAGCATAATGAGTAGAATTCTGAAAGCACTGTTTTGATTGGCTGATTGCTGTGGACTTTGGAGAGAGTTGATTAGAGCCGCTTTATAAATTCACTGTTCCTGGAAAACTGCAGCAGGAGACGGAATGATTTTCTTTATAATTCAGTCTTCTCATGAACAGTGTCATTACTGGGGCTCATATTTACAGACCTCGACGGATCGTTAAATGAAATAACTTTCTAAAACATCAGAGAACAGCCGAAAACAGAACATTATTATTACTGAATTCGCCATCAGCTATAAATCTGACAAAATCAACTTGAGTTACAACTTCCAGGCGCGTTCTGAAGATGAGCGTTAGTTTTTTTTTAGGATGCGGTACCATGTGGCACCCTGCAGGCACAGATCATTCATGTGAACCAACAGCATTTAAACCATTTCTATCTTTAAAACAAGGTTCAAACACGAACATCATGTATTCTGAAACAAGTCAGACCTCAACGCATGTGTCTTTTCTGTCAAATAACATTACGGCCAATAACATTTTGGCCAAATTTTCCCTGGGATATTCAGACACTGTAATTTGCAGCTAGCGACCCATGAGTGACCCATGTTTGGCTTTCTTTTCGGGACCACACAAGACCAGCACTGACAGACCAGCACTGTGAACTATTCTCCCTCAGCACCTGCATTCCACATGTACCTGTCAAATCGCTTCCCTGAAAACCTACGCAAAAGCAGGAGAGATTCGGCATGTTCAAGCACGTTACAAGAAAGAATCTGCAAAATAACTTCAAGATGTGTGAGCAGAGAGCGGCAGCAGGGCAGAGGTGATGCTGAAACGCCACAGACTCTCAGATCACAGCGGAGTGATAACAATCATATGAAATCTCCTGTAACATTCACAAGGCCTCAAATCCACAACTTACAAACCTGTGATTTTTGGTTCATTTAAATAGAGACAAATAAAATCAATGATGTTGTGTTCCTGTATCGACTAGTGTTCCTGTATCTTAGCTGGCACAGCTTTGCGTTAGCAGCGCAGAGGTCGTGGGTTCGATTCCCAGGAAACACCCATACTGATCAATTGTATAGCTTGAATGTCACCTGCAAAATTCCTTCATGTCAATGCCAAGTGAGCAGTGTGTACGTTTACATGCGTGTTTCCTGTGATTGTGAGTAATCAGAGTCCTCACATGTCTCCTCAAGACCGTCATTACACAATGAGTTTCCTCCTCTGGGTATGTGCTTGTTTTGAATTAGAGGAGTGAACAGAAGCTGATCCTGTTAACAGTCCAGTAAAGCTAATTAAACATGCTGAACTCAATGGAAGGGTGGAAGCCTAGAGATCACAGTGTTTATGGGAGAATATTTTCTGTCTTTGTTTTAAATCATATTTGGAGAACGCTTCTGCCAAACGTATCCTTATTTATAAACGAGAAGAAAACTCTAAAAATGTGACCAGTTTCATACTGTGTCCTAACCAGCTGCATTGTGTTCAAATCACAAGCAGTTAAAGGTTTCATTTGTGTGAAAAGACGTTGGCGGTTGATTGGCTGTTAACTGTGCTGCGCTGGGCTGGGTAGCCCCGCCCACTATTAGAAAGACGTTTTGATTGGTGCAGCCTAATTTCTTGTGACATTACGCTTAATTAGAGCATGCTGGTAAAAGAGATGCTGTCTGATCTTGTATGGAATACTAAAGCAATAAATAAAGGCAGATATTCTGGTTTAAATCACTGCAGAGGTTCACTCACAAGTTTACTTGATTGTCGTCTCCTCTTCATCTCGACCTGCTCCGCCAGCTCCATCTTCCTCTTGTTCCTTTTGTAGGCAGACAAACTGAACTCTGGAGAGAGATGAGAAATCATCACAAACGTGCTTTTTAAAAGAAACTGACTTTCCCCTAAAGACATTTCTGCTCTTTATGAACAGATGATGAATCTAACAATGCTGCAGTAATCTCACAGCTGTCTTTCTAAAGAC
>JAZGTJ010007933.1:0-21911 GCA_036877575.1 Botia almorhae | reverse complement strand
CTGCTGCTCACATTTTCAACCCCAGCAGCTCCTTATTATAAGAAGACATGTTTCTGGATCAATATTTGGGCAGTTAAGAGTTAGGGATTCTTGTTGTTTCAGGACCAACAAAAAGTGTTAATCCAGGAACATGTTTTCTAGCATCATAACATTAGTTTGTCAATGATAATGTTCCACCTGTCATGTCTATCACACGCCTCTGCAGCTGTGTGGTTACCATGGTAATTTTTTGTATAGGAAAATCTTTTTTGTTTAAAAAAATAACCAAAAATTATAGCAGAATCTTTCTAGTTCATTTTAATTAGAGAAAGCAAAAGTTGCCAGTTTTGTGGAAAACAAAGACGTGAAGAAAAATGACAATATCCACTCAGACCAACGCAATGTGATTTAAACTAACCGAAGGTGATTAGCCTAGCATGTGATTTGTAATATACTTTTGTGAAACTAACTTTCTGTCTTTGAAATGGTGTATGATGGTGTCATTAAAAAGGTACATTCCTAAGAAGTAAAAATATAGTACATTTTCTGCCCGCATAAAACATTTACAAATGTATTTTGATATACATATTATATAAAATGTATATTTTATATAAATTGCTGGTGGCAGAATAAAGTCAAAGCATTAACTTATAAACATTTAAAAATGTAGAAATTTCAAACGTGAGGAAACTTTGTTCTTTGTGCTATTGGGTGAAAAATTACTGACAAATGGATATTACAAATTAGACATTTTTAACAGTCTTAGAAAGGAGGATGGGGTTTAAATCACAGCGTCTCTGATTTGCACTGTCACCAGCACCCGACAGGCGGAGCACCGAGAGCTCCGGAGTCCAGAGCATTTACGCACGGGGAGGGGAAGCGCACGCAAAGAGGGTATAGTACCTAAACCTGCTCTCATCCGTTTTATTATCGCAAGGCATCTGACAGGCTGACAGACAGAAACAGGGTCGCATCGTGAACCTGCAGGAGCCGCTCTGAGCGGGGAACCATGACCATCATGAAGCGTTCGCCGGACAGCAGGACTTGATACCTGTGGTCTATCTCTCTCTATCTTCTCTCTGTCTCGTTACTGTGTTCTGTTCCCTGATTATCTTTTCAAGCTTTTAAAACACCTAGATTTTCTTTACGTGAATCCTTCAGTTGGAATTCCTCTAACACTGTTACTGACCATGATGTGGAAAACGGGACTGATCTTTCTGTGCTGGGGCTTGACGTCCGGGCAACTCCAGGACAGTCAGTCGGGCGCTCTTTCGGCTCCAGCGCGGAGAACTTTGGATTTCGGCTACGTCCCCTCCGGGGTTTATGATACCGTCGCCTATTACGAGCCTGGGGCCATTGGGATTTTATTTAACATGATGCACGCCTTCCTTTTCGTGGTCCAGCCTAACCCGTTTCCTGAAGGTACAGTAAGATCAACCCTGTGATGTTCTTGAACTTCTAAGCATCTCCACCAGTTGTTTCCTCCACATTCTGTTTCTGTTTTCCTTATGTTTGAGTACTAAATCGAATCAGGTCTACCCTATTGATGACTGTTTCTTCCACTGCATCTACCATGTCCTGAGCGGACATGCTTCATGTGTGGGAGGTGCCACCTGTATTGTCTAGATAGTGGGTTTAAAAGGTGCCAGGGGAGATTGGAGGGGTTTAAACTGACTGTCCCAGTCTCCACCTCCACTGTGTCTGCCATTAATTGGTAAATCTTGAGATTAGGATTGTGACCGTTTGAGTCACCATGCTAATGAGCTAAAACGCTAATCTGGAATGCCGTATGTCACGGTGCTTTTACTTTCCCGCCCGCCACAGGTGGACATTGTAAAATCAGCAGAAATATTGGCATTCTGCTTTGTCTACCAGTTACAGTAAATGTTCTGTTTAAAAAGATTATAGAACTCATTTTTGTTTTATCTGTAGCTGCAGGTTGCTCATTCATCCTGTAAATAGTAACGCCCTCTCACCGTGAGTAGTAACTGAACCGTGCTGTCTTCTGAATGCATGCAACACTGATTTCAGTTGTTCTCTTCCTTTTTCTTTTTTCTTTGTTATAAAAAATGGCCGCAGCTGTAGACTAAATGAATTAGAATGATAAAAGCACTTTGACAGGATTCCAGTATGATAATTCGGCCCACAGTGTTTGATATGCAGGGGGAAAGACAGTCGTACAGCTGCAGACCCCAAACAGCTGCCTCATCATCAAAAGCTTCTGCTTGATTTGTTGTCTTTGACTTCATATGTTTGTGTCACTCACGAAAATCATTTCTTAGCTTGACCTAGCTTTTCAGAAGTCTTTTCATCTGTTCGTACCACGTCACACCACTAGCAGAACGTTTTCAGACCTTTGTTCCTCAGATCTGAATGGATTTTTACCAATAAATGGGGCAGAGGTGTTTGATGATGATCCTGTTGCGTTTTTCCTGATCCTGGTAACATGATCCTATTGCAGTTTTTATCTGATCCACATTTCCAGAGTAAGGGAATGCAGTGAACAACGTTTAAGTAAAGTACTATCCCCCAACTGCCTTTAGATAAAACAGTGTCTTTAGACACAAAATTGTGCATTGAGATCAAAGCCTGCGGGGTAAGATGGCTCAGTAATGGCCTATTAATTATGCTGTTTGGAGGTCTTAGGTTTCACACAGTCATATTGCTAGGAAATACACTTGAAGTCTTTGTTTTCTGCCATTGCCCTGGGTGTCCTGCCTGCAACCTTTGCTATTGCTCTAAAAAATATTGGCTATTGCCTTGTAAGACAAAATGTGTAATTTCATCATATGTAAAGGCAAAGTTTGTCACTATTTGGAATTTGCAAATAAAACAGATTTTACTCTACATCTGCCATTCTATCTCAGACATCTGCCATCTCCATTTGAGATCACTGTAGAACCCAAAACTGACAATACAGGTAAGGGGCCTGAATCGTTGAGAGAGATGCAGTAGAGGCAGTTGCCAGGGCAACTTAACAGTATCCCAGTGAGTGAGTTTCTCCTATTGGCCTACATATGTCTGAACGCTGTAGTGTACACAAGGTGTGAAGAGTAAATGTTTTCTGAGAGGGACACGGTACCTTAATATATCTTAACAGGACTTTGTTTTTACAAAAGGTTAAGCAATAAATAGACGCCTGTTACTTGTAAAAATGATTTCTGTTTGTCAGTGCAATAAATGAAAGTTTGGTTCAGTGGAACTGAATGATTTTGGAAGCATGGGCGTGCTATTGCAGAATTACTGGGGCATTTTCATGCGCAGTAAAATAAAATCCTTTAATAAAAATGG
Organism: Botia almorhae; assembly: GCA_036877575.1. Taxonomy (NCBI): domain Eukaryota; kingdom Metazoa; phylum Chordata; class Actinopteri; order Cypriniformes; family Botiidae; genus Botia; species Botia almorhae. The sequence goes on along the minus strand of JAZGTJ010007933.1, from coordinate 18,641 downwards.
ATAATTTATTTAATTAAATAAAACCAGTGAGCTCTGCTCGCTGCGCAAACAGTATGTGGTCGTTCATTCCTGACAAGAACTGCCCACTGAGATTAGAATTACTGACTGACCAATCGTTATTAAGTCAGATATGATACAGCCAATGAGCTCAATATGAACTTTCGGATTTAATTCAGCCGCGTGAGTACCTGGAGAGCATCGATTTTTATGAATATTGAAAAACACGTTTCATAATAACACGTTTCAGCAAGACGTATTGCAATAAAGATACAACACTTGATCCCACTGTGTATCAAATGAAAATATTTGTCGCTGAATAGCACTGTCACTGATAAGTAACAGAGCCTATAGATTTATTTATTTTATTAATATTTTTAATTAATAGTCTACACTTGACGTGCCTTTAGAGTTTTACAGCGCATGCGTACTGATGTGGTCTCGATGTTGATTACATCGCAAAGTGTGTTAATATGTGTGTGTTTGTATGTAGTAAGAATGGATTATATAAAGGTGAAAATATGTACATGCATGACCGAAAACTGTTTTCTCATATAGAAAATCTTAATGCGTTATAGAATGGTTTTGCAAAATTCACTGGCTGGTGAGAAATTGGGATTCACAAGCCACTGTAGCCAGTGAGCAAAACATTGTCATACCCCAGAATAAAACCCTTGTTTCTGTATTCAGTGTAAGTATGAAAGATGTTGAAAATGTTGAAATTCTGTAGACAGCTTCCATGCAGTTGCAGCTTGGTATTATGGATCTGGATTTGTATGCTGTAGGTTTTATATGAGTTTAGTGAATTTGATCACAGATTGTAATAGCAGTGAACAGTATTAGTGTTGATTGCTGACAATGTATGTGGAAGCAGAACAAAGCAAGTATTTAATTCAGTGTATTACTTTTAAAGGAAAGACACTTTGCCAATGTAATGTAAACACATTTCTTACAGTGTATCTTGTTAATTAAGAAGCATGTTTGAATGTTTCTGGGCTAAGCCCTAGATATCCACTGAGCCTAGAACTGCCCTGTTCAGAAGATTGATATTCAAAAAGTGCATTCAGAGTCTAGTACTGTACATAATGTAATTCATATGTGTATTCCCCAGGAATCAAACCTACCACTGTGGCATTGCTAGCGTCATTCTCTACCCGTTGAGCTACAGCAAAGCTTTTATTAGCACAACAGCTATACGTTTGTCACTCGATGTCCATGCCAAGGTTCAGTACGTTTCATGCCAGCAGGGTAGCTAAAAGATGGACCATTAGTGTTTATCACAGATGGCATCCCGAGAAGCATGTCTGTGGACCGCCAGCTTGCTGTTGCTCCCCTTTGCTCCTCTTTGTCTCTAGAGGCAGCCATGCTGCACTGAAAGAAAATTACTTTTCTCAGTCTTGTTCTCTTTTCCTCTTGGCTTACCACGGTTATCTCACTCTTTTTGGCCTTCATTCTGTTTCCTTTATTTCTCCACTCAGACTGGCCATACATATTCATGTCCAAAACTCCTCAGAGGAGTCAGTTTAAAGCCGTTACTGTCAGTTAGAACGGGTAGCACTAAAAGGTGGCACAACAGACAGTTATTTATTTATAATTTATTCAGTTGAAGCGTCTGGTTTGTGATTTGGATATTTTTTATCCAAAAAAACAAAACAGAATAAAGTTTTCTCACTCTCATCGCTATTTACTTGGCACTCATGCCATTCCAACCCTGTATGCTTTTATTGTGGAATACACTAGGAGACTAATTCTGAGTGTCTACACCTTGTAGTGTCCAAGCATGTGGCTCCAATGGTGTCTCCTGTTTGTGTTTCACTAAAAGAGGGTAAAGGAATTTTCCAAGAATATTTTGGGTGAACAATTTCTTTGGAGCCTTCTCCATACTTTTTTACTGTTTTTACTGGGAACAGACTATGTTATTTATATATGTATGAATCTGTGAGATATATTACACATATTTTAATTTAATAAGCATTATTAATGTTTGGGGAGGAAGTCAGAGATGCTGAGAGCGTTTGATTTGTCCCAGTATGGTGATCGCGTGTTTTCATGACTCCAGCATGACTCTGGTGCACCTAAGGCTAGCATGTCCTAGGCCTTCCTGGGGTATCCTCAACCCAACATGAGGACCACTGACCTCTCATAGGCCCAGTGCCCTACCGACAGTATTGCCTTACAAGCTCACATCTAAATAATATTCTTCTAAAATCCTAAATGAAAACCAGCCATAAAAACTGCATCATACACCCACAAAAATGTTGTTCCTCATATTTGATTTTCCACATATGTGTTAACACACAGAGTTCAAGAGAAAAACTGTAGTCTTCCTAATTAAACTTACTACTAAGTTAAACTAAGATAAACAATTTGTTTTATTGATAAACAAGTTATGACCAAGACAAGCAAGGTGCAACAAATTTTAGCTTTAGTAATGTGATATATGTGTTGGTCTTGGTTATACCTTTTGTCAAGAACAATTTTCTTACCAAAGTCAATTTATTGCATTTGCAAATAGGTCTGCCAAATGAATGTAAGGAAATTACTATTGCAGTCTCATCTTCAAGTTTATGCATATGCAGGGCTCCTGGTAGCCTGGTAATCCCTGGTAGCCCTTCGGGCAGGCACTCTTGAGATTTTGGTAGAAATACATTTAAGTAGCCCAAATAATTACATTGAACTACATTTAAGGTAAATTACAGTTCAATTTAAATTATATTTAACTACATTAAAAACATTATTTTAAATGTAGAATACTGTAAAGGAGATAAAACATAAATCAAAAACATTTTCATAACACAAATAACAACAGTTTTATAAAATAATCAAATAACAATCCAAATATTAATACAAATATTTGGTTCTAACTGAACTGTAATTTCTATGAACTTGTAAGAACAATGTAGAACATAATTCAGTCTGTGTCAGATTCTGAATCTGAAATATCAAGTGAAGTCACAGATAAGAAAATGCCACTTGACGTTGAGGGCATAGCCTTTCCTTCATCAGCTTTCTCCATCTGTGCATTGGTCTCCACTTCAGAACTGAAATACCTGCCTAAATCCATGCGCCTCTTATTTTCACACACGCACACACATCGGCGATTTTCTCTCTACTGCGCATGTGCTCTCTATCATGTTTAATCTTGCTGCGAGAGATTTCACTTGTCATGTGAGGAGAGTAATGACTGACAGGACATGTTGCACAGTTCACAGCGCGATCGCAAATTAAAAGTGAAAGTTGAAAGCGAGCGTGCATTCAAACGTGATTTCAATATCCCACGTATTGATGGTGCCCAAAAATTACATACAACATAATTACCCGACCAAATTTGTGAGAGAATGCAAAAGCATTGTAATATATTTGTCCTCTTTATAAGATAGCCCGACAGGCAGGGCGGAAGTACATTTTGGTGGCCCGACTGGATGACACAATAGCCCCAGGACGTCGGCCTAGCGATTTTGTGAGCCCTGATATGTTTTAATCAGTCCAGTCTCAGTTTAGCCATTAGAAGTCTATATGCTGCTCTCTGGATGTACTTATGTTCAGGCTTGTAGCTGCCCTGATTCTTGCCCGCCCACATTAGTCAGTGGACACATCCACCCACACACTCAGTCACCTCTGGTGTGCTTTACCTGAGGTTTTGGTTGGCAGCCAATTTGCAAGACCACTTTAGGTTTGTCTGGTGCCATTGAGAGACATTGAGAGTGGTATATAGAGAGAACTGTGGTGTTGGAATCTTTAAGATGGATTACATAAGACTAGGTTATACTATATGTTATGAACAGATAAATCATGGGTGTCTTAAAGAGACAACAGATCTAGGAGCCATCTTGAACAATATATAGATGAGTACAATGGGGAAATCCATGCAGTTTTCTGCTTTGTGTTGTTCTTTTAACTGTTATGGTGTTGTTGTTTTTGTTCTAAGTAGCGTTTAGTAGTCATTAATTTCAATATTGAATAGGAATAAGTGTTACTGCTAGTCACAGCATGCTATTTACCACAGTTTGTTTCAGAAATAGCCCTGAGGTAGTGATTTTCCGAAGCTGTATTATTTCTGTTGTGTTAGTAATAGTACATTAGTGGTGTTTATATGTATTTTTATTTCACTAAGCCTCCCCTCCAAGGCTGTACAGAAGATGTCACATCAAAACTGCTACCGCTGATAATGCAACGGTCGCATGACTCGCATTTACATTTAAACTGCAGTGAGCGTTTTCCTCCGCTGCCTCGTGTTAGCACAGCATTATGGGATGTCAGACAGCAAACCCTTTAGGTGTTCTGTTCTGCCGGGTGGTTGGGTGGAAAGGGAGATTGCTGTAGCCTCTGAATGAAATGCTTATTTTTAGAAGAGCCGCTAGCTTCCTGACACACACAGGCGTGCACTTTCTCTCCAACATGTTGTGTGGGTTGGATTTCTCTCTCAACAGGGGGAAACAAAGGCCTAAACTGAGAGAAGGAATTCAACGAATGACTGGTTATATGCAATGCAATGATCCTGAGCAATATGGCCCTCAATTATACAATTGGTTCTTGTAGCAAAGGGGCTATTAGGGGCTTTAGATCTAGATGCACAATTGCTTGCAAAACACTGACCATTCTTCTCTCCGACAACACCTTTACATCATACAGATGTCTCTGTATAGTCCATAAACACTGGTTTCCAATAGGGATTATGTCATACAATGTCATTGATTATTAATTTGTTTCAGTTGAGGGCCACTTAAAATGTTAGCAAGTTCTGTCATGATTTTGTTTTCATGGCCATTCTCTGCCCTCTGTCTTAGTTTTAGAATAAGAATTATATGGGCTGCTTTGCGGTGCTGTTCCTTTAAGACTCCTACAGTATGTAAATGGCCTGCATGTATTGGTGATTTTTTGCACTACATACACGAGCCATGAAGTCCAACATAGTAACAGTTGTAGTATCTATACCTCTTTCTCCCTATTAAATCACTGTGACCGTAATGTGTAAATGTGTGTGTCCATATGTTAATGTTGCACTGTTTTTGATTTCAGAAACCAAGGGGTTTCCCAGCCATCCTGCTGCTTGGTTTCAATGAGTGGTCTTTTTATAGCCTGGAGAGGAAGTTTTGAGTTCTTAAAGCTATAGCATGTACATTAAAGTCTTTATCTTAAAAGATCAATGAAAATCTGATTCCCTTTAGTTAAAAGGCAACAAATCCTGCTTATGGGGTGATATCTGCAAAGTGACCTTAAGATAACAAGTTAAGTATACTGGGCCATTTCCAGGTAACACTAGAATGTCATGAGCATAAGGTCGTGGAGTTGTAGACCTGTTTAAAAGGTGAGAGGGAAAGAGAAGGGGTTTCCACACTGAGGAACACCATTGAAGCATCACGTCTGGGGCAACTGGAAAAACAGAAGGGTTCTGTAAGGACAGAGTATGCATGAAAGTGATAAAAGTCTCAGATCCAAACAGGTTTTATTATCTGGATGTTTTAGATGTGTAAGACATCAAAACTGTGTGTGACTATGAGGAAGTTAGACCTTAAACAAACAAAAGAAGGCAGACAAAAAAGGACAATGTTGAATGGTAAGAGGCTTTTGGGAGATGGAGACACAGGTGAGATGTGAGACTGATGTATGTGTGACTCATCTCCATGTGTTTCAGTTTGACTCTTTTGAGAGGAAACTGTCGTCTTGACCACTTGGAGCAGGTGTATCATTGTCATCTGTAATTACAGATGTGACTCACTGAAATGTCCCTAGCATCACATACACACATTGTGCTTCTACACTAACTTTGATCTAGAATTTGCAGCTACTTTATGATTTATAAAGAATAATTTATCTATTTAGAAATTTAGGAATATTTTTTAAAAATGAGGGTTCTGTCATTATTTGCTCATGTCCAAACCTTAGTAAATGATGACAGAATTTTCATTTTGTGGTGTAAAAAACCTGTTTTGGAGTGTAATGCACACATGCAAGAGACATGCAGATGTTCTCGTTAAAATTGACAGCACCAGGTATCTGCTGTATGAATATTCACAGCACACGAGAAGGTTTTCATGTAATTGCAATCTCACATGACCAGTTTTCCCAGCAGAAATTAGCTTCTTTACAGCATTCATCGCTTTGAGGCAAATTTGGAGTTGTATGCCAGTGGAATATCGCCCTTCTGCTAATATTTCCATTTTTTCACTCTCTCTTAAAAGTATGAAAATCTTCACAAGACAGAGATTTGCGTTTCTTAAATGTTAATTAGAATCAACTAATTAGAAAATCAAACTATATTAGTAGTCATGTATTCTGTTCATACAATTTTTAACGGAAACAAACTTTCCCTGAGGGTGCAGCAGAGTGTTTTGCCCGTTTAACGTGTCAGAAGTAGAGAAGAGATGGTCTGGAAATGTCTTTATTTTTAGCAACGAGGGAATAATACAAACTCTTAAGTCTAGGAGTTTGCCAGTTCTTACACTAAAGAAAGCCTCAGCTAAAATGTTTGTATTACTCTCCTGTTGAACTGAATAAACAAAAACATGTTTAGAATGCAGACCATCTCTGTTCCTCTTATGTGGAAGTTCTTGTTGGGTCTATGCACGTTGATTTGCTGTGACAGCATGATGATTATTTAATTTCCTTATTTTGTAAATGAACCCTTGTTTGAACATTCAATATGTCAATTCAAGAATTTATCAGTTCTTCATCAAGGTAGATTAACAATATCTAATGCTGGCAGAAAATGTCAGTATAGATGCACACACATAGACACATTCTAATACGTTTTAATCGGGATCACCTCTCTGACCTCTGTTTATTGCAATATCAGCTTTACCATGTTCAGTAAGCTGTCATTACTCATGCAGGGATTGTGCTTAGCTGTCAAGCATTGTATCCACTTGCATTTATACACTGTTGTAGACCTGTATTGCAGATTTAGTAGATACACCTAATATCTGTCCTTACCTTTAAGATCCATAAAAAATAAAAAACTTGTGTTGCTTGTATTACTTGTCTTTTTTATTTGAGGCCATCAGTATGCTAGTATACTGTAAAATATGGCAAAATTAGGTTTTAGCAGGTTTCTCTTGCCATTAAACTGGGCCAAAAATATTGATGACTCATCTTGCACTCAGGGGTGTATCTAATGTTTGTTCATTAGAACAGTCTTTGGAATTAGATTGTACTTCCCACAATATCACTTGCTTCCAAATAGCTATAGAAACAGCAAATTATGATTCACAGCTGTGAAAACAAAAGGCCGTTGGCTATTTTGTAAAAAAAAGGGACATCCCAGCTAACAGGGATGTTCTAAAGATATCAAAAACAGTCTTTGCAGTAACATTAGTAGAACATTTTTAACATTATATATCACATATCAAAACTGTTATTCTTAAGCTGTTAGTGGAACATTTAAAAAAAATTGCAGAATTTAAAAAATGTTTGAATAACATTCTAACATTTTAATTTAATGGAAATATTGGGTTAAAAGATCTAAAATTGCCGGGAAGCCTTTCAATACATCTTGCTCCAGCTTTCTGTTTCAATGGGATGTATGTCAACACAGGAAAAAAACAGTTTGTTTACAGGGCTTTAAGCCCAAATTAGACAATAATTATTTAGGGCAGAACAGTCTGATTCCTGATTATGGCTCAAGTCTAGTGCATGTTGACTAGTGAGAATGAAGCATTATTTTTTTAACAAATGTAGAAAAACATCAGAGGCCATTTTAGGCTTTGAAATGAAGGATGCACAAAAAGTTGTACATGGTTACTGCAACCTACTTCATTAACCTTAAATCTGGATCTAAAAATAATACTAATACATAAAAAACAGTAGTTAACTAGGCCACAAAATCTGAGTGGCTGGTCACACAGTGTCAGCAAACCCAAACCCCAAAAGGCAGAGTTGATTCTGATTGGATAAAGGCATGGGACCATTGACTCAGAGCCTAAGGCGGTCACAGAAACAGGCGTGCTTCTCATGGCATCTATTTTATCTATCAAGTATGGGGACAATTTTTGTGTGGTATTTTAAAAGAAAATAGATTTTAAAACATTCAGAAAGGTCGTGCAAGAATAGCGAACAAAAGCTTGGGCCTTCACAGAACCTGGGGTTAACTTGATTTATTAAAAAAATACATTTTATATTTAATGTATTTTAAAACAAAAGCCTGATTAAAAACAACCGCTTACAACCATTTTCTCTACTTTGTTTACACCCAGTCATTGTTTTTTCTAAGAAAGGACAATGGACAAAGGAAATGACGCCAGGGTTCAAACAAGTGTAAAGCTTCTTATTGGACAAGGGATGGTGTGTTTAAAACTTCTTTTGTAAGCAGGAGGATGTGACAGTGGAGAACTATGGAGGGTTATCATCACAGAGGTCTCTTGAGGAGTTGAAAAGGGATTTGGTAAGGTCACGTAAACAAGCAATGCTTCCTATAAGCAATGGTGAGGAAGTTTAGGCTGTTGACATTTGATTCGACCACTCAGCCCACCCCCTCCTCATGCATCCACGGGTCTTTTTCAAATTGTTCTTGTTTACTACTGTGACTAGATAGCTGTACATCTTTTACGAAATGTCTGCTGATTTCTCTTAGAGCACTTTTATACAGTCTGTGAGTTTTGAAGACATTGTGTTACTATGTTCCATAACTGACAAAAGTAGTAATAATAACGATTCTGTGTCATGCATGTATACATGATCATTTTACACGCAGACAAAAAATAACCTTCTTTAGCGAGTCCCATTCTGTTGCAATATAAGACTGTATATGGTGTGATGAGATTGGTGGGTTAAATTGTATGTGTCTAATGCCTTTTTTATTAAAACTGTGCTCGGAAAAAGGAAATTGTACTTTTTGTACCACCCCACGCTCTCTTATATTAGTTTCATCTTCTCCACCCTGATCTTTAATTCTTCGCCCTCCCTGTCTGTCTTTCTGTTTGCGACTCTGAGTTTCTCTCACCTTGGTAACCGGCTCCTTGGTTACTACGGAACCTTTTAGCTGTATGTTTGCTTGGACAGATTGTTATTGTTAATGTTCAGGTACAGATTGTTTCCCTCTGGGACTATCAGCAGTCAGGAGGGATTAGATGAGCACTGGCTTTATGGCATTAGTGTAGTGAGAAGTGACACACCCGTTCAGTCATGTTTGATTGACAGCGGACGTCTCGATGGAGGGAGGGAGGTTGGGGGAGTGGGTCCTGTCAATTTTCCAAAAGCATCTTATCCTCTCTGCTGTGTAGAAGTTACAGTGTGAAAACCTTTGGGGTGATGTCACCCAGGGCCATGGAAGATAAATGAGGATTTTTACGTTATGGGGTTCCTACAGATTGTTTATAAACAGATTTGTTTATGTTCTGAAAATCACAAGGTAACGATACACAGATGCACTTAATAATGTAACAATTGTGTGTGTGTGATCCTGTAGCTCACATGATGGAGCATGGTTCTAGCAACACCAAACTTCACAACAACACCAAGTCAAACTTCAAATCCTGAACTATTACACATAAATAACACTGAACCTAAAATTGCAAGCTAACTAGTTGGCTACTGTAATCTGTTTGACAAAGAATGTGAGATCTGCTCTTAAACTATTAAACAGCTCTTAAAAGTTCAGACTAGATGTCTAATTATAATTGTGGTAATTGACAGCATGTGCACAACCAAACTGAACAACTGTCAACTAAGTAGATTTCATGAAAATTCAGTTCCAAAGGTGAATTCAGCAAAATACGGTTGTCACTCACTTAAGCAAGTGTGTACAGAATAGGATTAAGTGCTTAGAAGAGCAATGACATCCATATTTGTATCTTCAGTGTGTTTGCAGCCACAGTGATGCAATAATACTGAAATATGAAAAATGACACTGACAAGCATCATATAAAACTTGTTAAAGAACAATTTGAGGGGAAAAGTGAGACTTGGAGGCACAACACTGTCATTAAAGATCCACATGAGACTTGCAATCCGTGGGCTGAATACCACTTAACACACAAACAAGCGAACTTGTTTTGTGGATTGTCATCAAATTGCTTTTAATTTTTTTAACAAAAGTTTTGGTACATTTTGAAATGCAGGACTGACCAGTACCTAACATTTCCTTACAATCTGATGTAAGGGTCTCATAACCCAAAAAGACACATCATTCAGAAAAGGCAGTCTCATCCTTAAATGAATTCAGCATATTGAGTCTCTCCTTCATATTTTAAAATAGTAGTTACAAAATGCTTAGCCAGGTTCTATAGGCCTCAGGCTGTTTGCTGAGCACCGATAGCTTTGTTTGGAAGAGAAGTCTGGCATCGCAGCTCTGTGCGCATCTCCCTGAGGCTTTGCTGCAGTAAACAAGATACAAGAGCAGAATAAAGAATTCTCTGGAAATATCTGTTTGATTTGCACTTTTTAAAGAATAATCCTCTTAATCAAAGGATACATGGATGTCTGTTAGCTTTATAAAGCTGATAATAATAGCTATGCCTAGTTTATCAGGGGTTTGTGGTGAATTAGCAAATATGTGGGTCATTTTTATTGTTCACTTTTAAATCTCTTACTACAAAAATTTTTATATTTTTTTAACTCTTTTTAATGTTTTATTTTCCACAAAAACAATTACTTATCAGGCCTGCCTAAAGACATGTTGATAAAATTGGACAAAATGTAATGTGTGATGCCATTGTGGTCAGATTTTATTTCTGATTTGACTTTTGTTATTGAAATGTAATCTTAATGGGAGATTTTGATACCCATGCAAATAGATAAGAGCTGTACTTGCATGCTTTTTGTCTTAATTAACTGGCTAGGGGCATTGCCAAGATGGCCGCCAAATGAAGTGTCTTGCCTTACAGGGGCTTTGGCTTGGCTAACTCCTTCCTGACTCTCAAGTTAAATTGAATCAAGAGTCTTTGCTCACAATGTTTACGCTAAGGCAAAGAGGACACCTGACAAACTTTAAGTATAGCATTTCATTTTTTAGTGTGTTACTGGCAACAGATTGGTCTTTAGAAGCGCAGCTGGCTAACATAGTCTTCATTCCATCAACTGCACTAGTGAGCGGCAAATCTTAAGAGACTTGAGATGTGAAAATGCCCCGAAAGGACATTTTCATCTCAGTCTTTCTGTTGACAGATATTTCTCGTAAATGTTACTGATGAGATATAAAAACCCTAAACGAATTTTATGTTTCTGGCGTGCCATGATAATGTGAGGTGATGTGGCTTACAAATGTATTCAAGGCTGCTTATCTCCACAGCCACCTTGGGGAGATCTCATGATGAAATATTTATGAAGATACGATGGGTTTTGCACTGGGAAAAAATAGCATACTTTTGAGAAAAACACTCTCTCCCTCCACTACGCCTGCTGATATGCATCTCAAAAGCAAACTCGTGGGTGTGAACACGCGTCCTGCCGAGAAGATGACAGCAGGGATGAACGCGTGCCGTGTAGGATGGAAATAAATTGGTAGCATCAAAGAGAAGTTTGCCATGATGAAATAATGCGTTGCATTCCATTCCATTCCGTTACAAGACTATAATGAATACAGCTATACGATGCACCTGTGTCATTTTGTTCAGGACACATACTGATTCTATGAAGTAATGCTTGCTTGACTGTAAATCAAAGCAATCAGAGAGTGTTGAACTCTGAGAGAATGTCTTGATTATGTCTTTGTAACCTTGATGCTGATGTGCTGGGATTCATGACATGATAAGCAAGGCCTGTTGCATGTGTTGCATTTCAATGGTAGAACAAATAGGCATAAACATGCACTCAAATATTTATACTGTCCAACATTCATTTCATAATTATATCAGCACACACTACTGTCAGCTCAACACCAAAAACATTCTCTGCACCCATGTTCAGAGTCCTCATGGGAGTTTTTAAATGGAACCACAAAAGCCACTCATTTGTGTGAAGATATGCAGTTTGCTTTTTGAACCCAAATATAGATCATCATCTTAAGCAAAAGTCCCAGGGTTATGTCAGCACCTGAGGATACCACAGGTAACTCCCAGGTAATGAAATCACTTTGTCTGCATCCAGTCCACTTAGTGTGGATGTGTTGTGCTACTGTCCGAGTCACTTGTCCCTTTGACCTGTCTTGTGTTTACTGCTGAGCCCCAGAGTCTTAGTTCCTGCTCAATGAAAGCACAGCCAATCAAACCAGGTCAGAGAGAGAGAGAGAGAGAGAGTGAGAAAATGAGGGGAATTACTCCCAGAGGACCATGAGAAAATAGATCAGGCCTGAGAAAGTGCCAGCACAGTTTGTTTTGCCTTTATGAAGTTCCTGGAGACTGTCTGAGGGCCACTGCATCATGAATGAACAGATGAAGTGATTGATGGAGATTTAGGGGGAGTTTAGACTAATGAACAGTCTGGTAGAAAGAACTAGCTACTCAGAATTCAGAATTATCCATGCACCGTGATTGTAATGTGTCTGTTTTGCAGTCCAAATAAGAGATTTTATTTTTGCAAATATAGAAATGCCATGACATGTGTGTTGTAGTGGTGCAGTATTATTATTGCGAGCATGGACGTATGATCACAAATATATAAACAGATTTATAATATTCATAATAATAATATTAGATCATAGTTGGTTCATCACATTTATTTGTGTGATAATTAATCATTATAGCCCTAGAAAAGAGAAATGTGATTGACATTTAAAAGTGTTTCATAGCTGGATATCACAGGTCACTGGACTGATGGTTGGTAGTAAACATTCGCACACAACTGCTTTATATAATTACATCAAGCGAATAATGCGAGCTTCATGTTTGCACTCTCATTGGTTGATGCCACTTTGAATCTCTGCATATTTGCATAAAGTTGAACTCTGCTCGACTTTGAGGCACAGTCAACCTCTTGCTCATGGCACCTCAAATCGGCAATGACTTCTGATCGCTCTCACTTTAGATCGCTGTCAATGTGAATGCATTTTACGAAGAAAGTAAAGGGTTAATGCTGTAACATTGGATGATTCTCTTAATGTTGTACATTAATACTGTATACAAGAAAAACTAATCTGTTTTATTAGTGTAGTCTTTGAGATCAGGGTGTATTTTTTTAACAGGAGCTGGATAAAATGTGTGTTTGCATATAAATGCACGCTGACAAATATATGCGAGTGTGCTTAAGAAAACTAAAGTATGTGACAGCAAGATCAATAAGTGAAGGATTTGAAGGGACACACTTCAACCTTGTTTCTCTTCACCTCTCTTTTCTAATCAACTCACCTCTCCTCCTTACTGCTCCACCACCTCCCTCCTCCATTTCACTTCTCCACACTGATCTTCTTTCCTCTGTTCTCCTCATCCTTTGTGTCCCCTCATTTTACTGGAAATTTGAGTTTTCCAGAAGAGACAGCTGGAGTATTATGCCCCACTGAATCCTTACCCACAATGCAATCTGTCCACAGACCACTGAACTATCTCTGTGCAATGTAATTTTGAAATTATGATTTTAGCTTGGTAAGTGTTGTTGATATGCTTGACCAACGCAAAATAATGAAGTGAATTAGTCATTGCACATGCTTAGTAATGACTATGACATCAACGCAACACAGGAAAAACTGCACTTGTCCAGCGATTTTAGCATAGAAGCATGTTCACTAGAAGCTACTTATTTGGGATTGATATGAATATATGAATATAGATATAAAAGCCATTACTCACTGTATAATTCCTTATTGTTGGGAGTGATGCAAGAAAAGCAACTTGACCTTGGGGATTTTTAATGAAGACTTATTTCCTTAAATTAAGGTCATGCTAATTATCCAGGACCTAGCAAAAATATAGCAACAGACTATTGCACTGACTGGCAAATGTTTATCATGATCTTCTGCTTGTCCTGCTTTAAAGGTGAGAAGGCATTTAGGAATTGTTGGGTGTTTCAGTAATAAATGTATGAAGTACTTTAGACCAATTATTATTGGCAAATAAGACCTCTGCCCTAGAGGTGCCTGTGCAGTGGTGATTATTAGAAGCATTAGTTAAAGCAGACCCCTCTTCACTTTATCTAAATGAACAGATACAGTAATGTATTAATGTAATAGCCATATAATCCTGATATACAGACATATATAAATGTTACTATTTGCCACTCATCTTGAGGATCCTCTGCAATTCACCAAGAGGAAGGAAAAGCCTTTGCAGCAACTGTGTGTCGCTCTTATTTCCTCGTGAAATATTTATCCTGTTTAATACTGTAATATACAGACTTTATATGCATGTTTAGACTTACAGTACATTAAAGTAAATGGATTTTATAAATTGATTAGGTTGTAAAAAGTTATCTCTATTCTTTAATTAAAAAACACCGTTTCTTTGGAATCACTTGCAGCAATTAGGAAAATATTTTGTTTTATTTTTATATTTTATTTTCATAAAGACTATCTTAAAAAAATAGTGCATCCGTTATTATATCATATATTGTATTGAATTGTTGATATTCTATATACTTGTAAAGAGCCATGTTCTTGAATGTGATTATCTGTGTGCAGTATCAGGACGTCTCATGATGTTTGTGATTCGGTATCCAGGTGATTGCCAGATGGGGTTATGGGATCATGATGCTAGGGGAGTGGAAAAGCTAAAGCTGCAGGATCTACAGAGAATAGATATCCCAATATCTCTTTCCTGTCTGTAGGGTCTAGACACACTGGATTTCCAATGAGTCCTGCAGTCAGGTTTAATTGTGATGTAATTCTATTCTTAAGGCTGGTTCAGTCATGGCGAATACAATGAATACAGTATTTGTGAATATAATGCACAGCTTGGATGCAATCATTCCAATGTAACATACAGAGTTATTGTTTCTTTTCTTATCACCTCTTAAATAATCTTCATATGACTATACACAGCACAATAATCCAAACATTATAATAAGATCACAAGCAAATTAAATGATGCTTTTGATGTTTTTTTGTGTGAATTAAACTCATTTTTATTTTAAGATTCTAATCACGAAACTGGAGGTGGCCGTGGGCTACACACTTTCTTGAAGCGTTATTGTAGAGTTAGGCTTTTCCACTGTGGGTTCATTGTTGGTGGTTTTCAACTAGCTGTTAGACGACATTATGTAACCAGTTCTGACGTAGACGCACCATAAGAGCCCACCGCATGCTGACTTTGTTTTCCCCTGTCATTGCAGATCTTGTCATCAGAGTGGCAAAGGATAAATTTGGGGCCATACAATCTGAGTACCAAAAGGTAAGTGCATGTGATTTTGAGTATCTGCTTCTCCCTGTGATCATGTGCTCCGCCTCTGCAGTTAAAGGGATAGTTCTCCCAGAAATCAAACTTTCATCATTTTTGGATGAACTAACCCTTTAGGAGGACCTTGTCTCAACAGATTTATTATAGAAAATTATTTTTTGCATATCAAGAAAATAGCTTTTTCCTATTAGGAGCTTATTGTGGAGGAGTTAATTAATTGCTTTTGGCATTAGACCCTATAGTAAATAGTGGAAGAAAGTATTTGTTGTTGTTTAATAACAGGATTTAATTAAGCAACAGCTCATCCTTTGAAGTTTCATCATCCTGCGCCTGGGGAAGAAAAACATATGAGATGCAACTTAATGATCATCAGTTTCATGTTGTTGAAACAGAGATGTGAGCTATAAGATACACAGTCTGCTCATAGTGCTACAAGGCCAGTGGCCAATGATCAAATATTGGCCAATACATTGTCTTAAAATATTCACTTATTTATTTAGTTCTTTTTTGTTCATTGCACTTAAAAAGACAGAAAGCTAGTTATTAATTTTTTTAATTCAAATTCTGCCCCACATTTTAGGCATTTTACTTGCCATTTGTTCATTGATTTGATTTTGCTTCTCTTCTGTTCTGTTTCTTGTTTGCTTGCTTTTTCTGTTTTTGCTTTCTGCATGCCACCATCATTTGGCACCTCCAGCCAGAAAACATTGTTCTGACGCTACAGGTAAAGTGTCTAGCCAGCCCTGTCAAGAATCACACCTGACCTCCTTAGTTCTTAGCTACACCTAACCTTTACAAAGCCCAGCCTCACACTCACAACTGAACGTGGGTGTGTCATCCACGTGTTTTTGTTTATTCATATAATACAGGCTTAAAGCCAGAACATTTGTGTTAAAATTTCTTTTTAGCCGGCCGGCACAATATTAAGTGCTTGTTATCCTTGTATTTAATTAAGTGGTGCTGTGAACCAGGAGTGAAGCAGATGCGAGATCTGAACACAGCAGAAGACATTGATATGCACTATAAACACCATGTATTTATGGGCATATACTTTTGCTGTATAAGATTTTATGAAGTAACATTAAATACTTAAATGGCGAACTGCTTAACCCATGTTGAAAAAGATGTCTATTGAGCTTGATGCACGTTCCTCACATATAGTGACAGGTACACAGACAGCAATTCAGACAGTAAATCTGACTGAGAATCTGAATCCAGACAATTGAAGCAGAGTTTAATGTTTGGCTTACACACTGGTTGTGTGAGTGGTGTGAAACAGCCTTAAGGCTTCATGTATGAACTTAAAAACTAGTCTTAGCTGGTAAAGCTTTTCTGCCATCACCAAGACTTTCAGTCCTTGCCCATGAGGCACGAGAGGAAATAAGCTGAAAAGTACACTTGAGAATTTTATAAATATGGAAAAGCTCTACCCTTGAGAAAAAAAGTGATGGTGACAGACAAAGCCTCTGGTTTATTCAACGGATTAAGCTGATCCCCGGGCTGGCCTGAATAGAGCCCCGTTCATTCAGTCGTGTCTATAATGCCACAGGACTCGTGCAAATGGATTTGATGACTGTGTGTGGAATAAACATTTTTGCAACATTATTCCGTCATGTTGCATATACCGAGGATAATTTGTGGAACACGGTTTAATTTCTCCTGTTTTCAAAGTCCTTTTCCTGTCAAGGTTTTGGGACCGAGATATTTGCTTTAAATGAAGGTGTAAAATGAGCTTCCTCTAGCATACGTTTTGGCTTGTCTAATATTTTGACTTCAACGGCCCTTATGTTTTTAAATCTGGACATTTATGAACCATGAAAATATATTGTAGCTCATAAAATTTTTCGGTGCCTTAGTGTTCCTTTATAAAAACTGTTACTAAAAACATTAATTTGCTGTCTACGTATCTAGTGCTTATTTAATGTAATTGTAGTTCTAATAGAATCACACAGCCTTCATCTCTTCATTTTACAGTAAACGATTAACAATCTAAATCTAAACCTCTAGCACTGGGTTGGCGACCTTCTAGATGCAAATTAAGCCTAAAAACAACATGATTTAATGGGATAGTTTACCCAAAAGTAAACATTTGGGTGAAAATAAGTATGACAAATCATACTTAACTTCATTTAATTCTTGTGTGGAGATGCATACAAGGAGTTATTGAGTAGATTTTCCAAACTGCTCTTTTTCAGTATAATGAAAGGGAAAGAAAACCACAATTGTTCATATCAACTTTTATTGTTTGGAATTTTGGAAAAAGCGTCTTCAACATTCAGGAAGACAGGTTTCCTGTTCCTATTATTTTTGAGTGAACTGTCCCTTTAAATAAAGTATTCAGTTGAAATTCACTTTGGGATGAATTTTGGTTCACTTTGGGAACCCATCCCAAATAATTTCTCAGTTTGTCGGGTTGTAGTGATCACGTCTAAACAGTGTTATTCTGTTGGTTTGTGCAGGTGATTTATTATGAGATTGGTTTTATTGTGTGTGCTGCGCTGGGACTGATCTTCACCATGCTGTTGCCGCTGGTCGGGCTGCTCTTCTGCTTGTGTCGCTGCTGTGACAGCTGTGGAGGTGAGATGCACCAGAGACAGAGGAAGAACGCCGACTGCCTCAGAGGACTACTGACCACACTGTTACTCACCACCACCTTCATTATCACGTAAGTTTTTAGATGTGCTCCGCATGCATTCATGTGTGCTTGAATGTGTAGTGTATACCAGAACACAGTAAGGCTCTGTTTCAAAACTTAGTGTGCTGCCTACATAGACAGCATCTTCCTTACACGTTAAACCGATTCTAGAACACGGACAGTAATTTATATATTTTTTGGCCCAATTCTGTAGCAGCCCCACATGTATTCCATAACGCACTGCGTTGAGTTTTTTCATAAATGCATAGCAGATTAAATAAGTGTATTATAAATATACTGAAAAGTATCAATAATCTGGTTTAATCTAATAACAAAATCTTTTTGTCCAATAGTTTTAAGTATTTTTTATTTTTGTTTTTATTTCATTAAAACAAATTTGATTTTTATTTGATTTATTTGATTTTTTTATCATTTGTTAATCTTATCAACCTACTAGATCCAAACTCTGTTTAATCAATAAAGTCCCTTGTGAACTTCAGCCAAACATAAAATCCAATGTTAAGTTCAACAGATGATCTCAACATACACATACTTGAACTTGAAGTACTTTGTGCAGCTAACCGCCTCAGACACATGGCATTCTCAAGTGGACTTCTCAAGTGTACACTTGGGTAAGAAATGCAGCCGGATCACATAATGGCAGGAGCTCCAGGACAGCGACGGCATACTGAAGAAAGTGTTTGATGTTCCCCTTTGTTTGATGTGTGCTTTATGGATTCAGCTGGCTGACTCTTTATTAAAGATTCCACAGCACATGCCTGGCTGCCTGGAGATGGACATCTCTCACCTCC
>JAZGTJ010007932.1:0-21911 GCA_036877575.1 Botia almorhae | reverse complement strand
CTCTGCCTGTGGATTATCGTTTGCGTCTCTTGGATTTGCCCCTTTTGCCTAGGTTGCCTGATTGGACTGATATTAGTGTACGGACTCTCAGCCTGCCCTCTGATTACTCTCCTTGGATCTTCCCTCTGTTTGGTGACCGCATTGGACTGCTTATCTGGTTTGGACCTTACTGCCTGTTTAACGTTTATGCTATTTGTCTGCAACTTTAATAAACATCCGCAAATGGATTCTACTCCTGCCTCAGAGCCTACTTTACAACTGTTTATTACTGCCACCAGTTTTGAGGACATTCCAGAGAGAATAGAAAAGAATATATTAACCTTAGAAATCCTCAAGTGCAGCTTTAAACTGTAATTCTAAAAAAAGATCAAAAGAAACCATTGCTTTTCTTCATCTTCAACTGCTAGTGCTCAACCATGAGCAAAGACTTTTTTACATCACAGATTGCTTTGCTGTGGTTTCTGCAGGGCCATATCTGTGACATTGGAAGTGGTCTTGACTAGCAGTTAACTGTTTAAAGTGGCTCTAAAATAATATTTTAGCCAATATTGCGTTACAGCACTGCAATGCATGAAGAGGCTGCTGTTCTCCCACAGATCAAGAACATGATGTTTCCTATTTGATAATTAGAGATGAAAGACATAGGTTGTAAACAACATGTAGGCAAGTGCAGTGCTTTCTCCTTTGCATGTTAGCATGCTGCCATAAAATGAAGTCTTTGCCAATGGTTTTACAACATGGATTCCCTTTATTGTTGCGTATGTGTCTTACTTAACGTCTACTACACCTTTATTTTGTACTTTTAGATTGCTGTTCAATACAAGTGCAGTCACAGGTCACTTGACAATTGTATTTTTACTAAATCCCAGTGGGAAATTGTAGTGCTCAGGAGGACATAATGTTTTGCATTTTACTACATCCCAGTGGGAAATTTTATTGCTCAGGAAGAAAATGTTTTGTAAGTATTTAACTTTGTATTAGACATAGGGTTAGGTTAAAAATAACAAATGTATCTCAGTGGGAATAATTGTATTTTAAAAATTCCCTCACACAAACTGTATCACAACTAGGTTTGTAGTATGTTTATGAATAAAGGGTTGACTGAACTGATAAACCACAAAATTATTTAAGCAAGATATGCGTTCCAGCTTACAAAGGGTTGGCATATAATAGATAACATCTTATGGGACAGGGGTATAAGGGATTTGCAATAGTACCATGAACTACACACAGCATGCAAAAGTAGAATACGTACATACATAATATGTACAATAAAAATATTAGATGTCTACAATTTACAAAACCATAGGCTAAGTTAAACGTCAGCAGTCTCCCAGCAAGCAAGCCAACAGACGACAGTGGCAAGGAACCAAAACTCCAATGATGTATAGATGGAGAGAAAACCTTGGGAGATAGTAGGCTCGACCGGGAGGGCCAGTTCTTCTCTGCCATGTTAAAGCTGCAATTTGTAACTGTCTTGGATATGAACAGAGTTGATAATAATGATTTACAGTTATTTATTGATGAAAAACTGATGGTTCCAATTATATCTGATAATATGTCGGGCACTGAGAAAAACGTGCCAACAGAAACAGTGAGGCATAATGTTACTAACTCCAGCCATAACAGCTGAGACTAAGCAGGGAACAAAATATAGAAATTAACTAAGCTTAAAGTAGACATGTATATAACTGTAAGTCTGCTATGAAAGTCTATCAAATACTGATAATCTGTCTCAGGGTTCGTTCCATCCAGTCCCCCACCATCTGGTACCAGAGTTTGGATCCAGCTGACTACAGTAACTTGGGGAATGAAAGACGGACAGATTTAATGTGGAAACCCCCCGGTTCCGTTTTAACTAATTAATGCATCTTAATATTTCCTTAATGGATTTGAGTAATAAATCCATAGGACTATGTGTAGGCTAGATTAAAAAGGTGGGTTTTTAATCTAGATTCAAAATGACAGTGTGTATCTGCCTCCCGGACAACACTGGGAAGACTATTCCAAAGTTTGGGTGCCAAATACGAGAAGGATCTACCACCAGCACTTGTTTTTGAAACTCTGGGTACTAAAAGAATTTTCAAATCACAGTGAAAGTGAAGAACTGTAATAGGAGAGGAGCTTGCTTAAGTATTGAGAAGCTAAACCATTCAGGGCCTTGTAGGTAATCAGCAAGATTTTAAATTTAATACGATGCTTGATAAGCAGCCGTTGACAAAACTGGGCTTATATGGTCATACTTGAGAACTTTGACTGCTGCATTCTAAACCATCTGGAGTTTTTGAATTAATCTTGCAGGGCAGCCACCAAGTAGGGCATTGCAATAATCAAGTCTTGATGTCATGAATGCATTAATTAATTTTATTGTGTCTGGGTTCGAGAGCATGTGTCGTAGTTTTGATATATTTTAAGATGGAAAAATGCAGTTTTACAAATATTGGAAATGTGGCTTTCAAAGGACAAATTGTCATCAAGATTTGATGTACACCTGCAACCTTACTACATCAGTATTACTATGCCCCTGTGTCTGTGTGTTGATGTTTATGAAGAACTACATTGATGGTGGAAAAATAATTCTTAGTGATATATTTTTGTTTCTGTGTGTTTATCAAAATCAGGTATATGTAATAACTATTATTAACTACAAAATGGTGATTTATAGTAAATTTAGAACAGAGAAGGGAGTTTAAGGCACCACGTCCCTTAGCTATTCTAAATAGTTTTGCAGGGTTTATTTAATATAGCACATTGAACGTGGCTCAACCAATTAGAATCAAGGACCAGAACTACCTGTTTTCTAAGAAGGCTTTCATTGTTAACAAGATCTCTTTTGTGATTACTTCCCTGCAGAACCTTTTGTACATATTGGCATCTGCTTATGTTTATAGACCTTGTGGTCTATCTACATGGTTTGTTTCTACACGGTGTGTGTGACTCAGAGCAGAAGCTCCATCCCCCGAAAGAAAAGAAGGAAGAATCTGCAGAACACTGAGCCAATTAACTCCCTACTGCTGGCAGTGCTGACCTTTGGATGCATTTTGAAATGATGTAATTGACGCTGCAAAGGTGTTTGTGTTGGGAGATAATACAATTCTGGTGCATTTCCATACAGTAAAATGTAATTTGTGCTGTTATGTCAATAACATCTTACAACATAATCCAGCTGTTTATTTTCCTGTTTTTAACAATAATTACCCAGTCAGACGGCTGCCATGCCTTGTGTTTTGTAACATTTATGCCACGCTTGTCAGTGCAGAACCTGTCAAGACTCTAAAAACCAACTAAAAGGAATTTAAAACCTGTTCTGAAACTTAAAAGCGGCCAAGTCATGTGTGCTGACTGTTTTATCAAATTAGGACAATCAATGTAAAATAGAGGCACCAATAAATGTTCAAATGAAATGGGGCAAAAGCCTTTCTGCATTTTAAAATTTTTATTGAGATTGTATTCAACCGGATTTCTCAACTTCTAGGTATAATTTGGTACTACAGTTTAATATTAAAATATTAAACTTTAAACAGAAAACTAATAAAAAACAACAGTGAGTGTTATGAAAGCGGCAAAGAGGGTCTTATGTTACATTTAATTTACACCAGACCAAAGCTAAAAACCCACACTTACATAAGACTACACCTGTGTTTTTTCACGTCTGTGTGTGAACTGCTGTTTCCTTCAGAAAAAAACTAATTTATATCATTATAAAGTGTATTTGAGGAAAGATTGAGAGTTTACTGTAAATGTTTGATTAACAGCATTTTACAAGTGTCATAGATTTCGGATCTGTTACAACAGTGACAAGCAGTGGGAAAGGCAAACACAATCACAGTTAAAAAATATAGTTGCAAGCAGCAATGTGGGGCAAAGCCCCTGAAGGGGCACTGCAAGAACAGCAAGCATAATACATACAGTATGTACAACAAAGATAATCACAGCAATCACCCAAAGTGCATCCTACTGAACAACCTAGATATCTACAACGTGAATCTCAAAAGCACAAAATATCTCTGGTAAAAGCACTTCCTGGCATGTGCCACACTGGATCCAAACTCACATAATGAAAGGTTCTGGGTTTGGACCTTAGCACGTTGCCACTCAGTTGACACACATGCTGCAGGCTAGTGGGAAGATTATTTAAAGCAATGGTAGTGATAGAACAATGTACAGACAGGTTAGAAGTATAGGTTGTAGGAATAAAAAATGGTGGTAGGAGGAATTTTAGCACCATCTCTGTCCACGTTGTCTTACTGTCAACCTTATAGCTAAAGAGTTCCATTAAAAAGAACGACAACAGATTAGATGCTAACCAATTAGCAAGCTAAGGTATCTAGCATAAGAGAGCAAACACAGGCATGTTCAACTTTGGGGAGGTATTTCTAGAGAACGGTAGCGAACATCAAAAATCTGTTCAGTTATTTCCACAGGGCTAAATGAACAAAATTGGGCACAATTTGTAGAAACAGTAGTGAAAAAACTGATTATCATATGGTTAAAATAACAGATGAACAAAATGGTGAAAAAAGTGAGAAAAGTACAGTAACATAAAAAACAGTAAAATATTCTTAGACAAAGAATTCAAAGGTAATAAGCGTTTTGGTAGAATGTTTTATATCTTATAAACGCTAGATGGTACTGTCTTCAAATCTCTCATTTACCTTTAGGACATGCCGTGGAAGAATTTTGTTATTCTTCAGAATTTGTCCACAAAAGAATTTTGAAGATATCGCAATTTATGACAAAATGGCAAACAAATCGTTCATCAGTTCCTGCCAAAGCCCTTGGGCATGACCCAAGGAATCATAGACACCAGAATCATGATTTTCTGACCAAATGTCATGAGCAAAAAAAACATTTTCTAAATCAATGTGTACCAAGTTTCATATTGATCAATCAAAAAATGGCTGAGAAACAGCCTTCAAAATAATTTTTGGTCGATAATGTTGTGTGTGAATAAAGATGAAAAGATCATATATATATATATAATATATATATATAACTTTTAGAAATGGCTGGTACTGTGATGGACGTGTTTTGGTGTAACATATTGAAAGTTATAGCCATTTGAAAAGTGAATGTTTGAACTGGTGGTGGAGCTGAAATTGAGCTGTATGCCAAATTTCATAATTTTCCTGTGTACATTTCAAAGGGCTGCCTTAGACTCCGGATGGGAGTCTGCCTTAGACTGTCTTAGACTCCCATCGGGGAGGATTAATAACTAG
This sequence comes from Botia almorhae, assembly GCA_036877575.1. Classification (NCBI taxonomy): domain Eukaryota; kingdom Metazoa; phylum Chordata; class Actinopteri; order Cypriniformes; family Botiidae; genus Botia; species Botia almorhae. Next base: position 16,692 of record JAZGTJ010007932.1, on the reverse strand, counting down.
ATAGGTAGGTATAGGTAGGAGTCTAAGGCAGCCCTTTGAACAGCAAGTGGTCCTTGCCGTGACACAACTCGTGCCAGAATATTTCAACAATGTTATTAATTATGTTGCAACATTATGTTAGCATGATGCAAGTATGATTTAGCATGATGCTAGCATGATTAACAGTTAAAAACTGTTTACACTAAACAGTGTAAAATTTGTAGACAGATGTGTGTCTGAATCCAAAGACCCAAATCCCATGCCAATGAGCAATCAAGCAATCACCCAGAATACTATAGCAACTGCATAGCAACATCCTGCCAACAACACAGAGAGCATTTTGAAAAAAAAGCGAACGCTCCTATTTTTTATAAATCTGTTTATTATTTTATTATTTTTAGAGGATACAAACTTGGTAACACCTTATAACATATAAAATAAAAATAACAGTGAACAAAAAAAATGCCTGACTCTGTTTCCTCCACAATCATGTTTGCACCTTTAGAGAGCTGCCGATACGATTGGTCACTGTGTTAAAGCAGTAAAGTACCATGTCATAAAGAACATCTTGGTTATATATTTAACCTCTGTTTTCTGATAGAGGGAACAAGACGTTTCGTCAATGTAGTGTTGGTGTAGTTGGGGTTCCACCTTGAGAGACTAATCACTCTGCTTTTCATAAAAAAAATGTCAATGAAAATTGGTCTTAGGAAATGGCCAAATAAGGGGAACTCACAGGGGTAAAGAAGTGCTCATTATTGCCTCTAGGGGGAAAGGGTCTGTAGCAGGCTTAACACCCTGTCTTTTCATCAAGATCCATATTTCAGCTGGGTAGAAGACACAGGATCAGTCCTGAGGTAATAGAACCTTGCAAAAGTATTGGGTGTCCCCAGAGGACACGCCACACCCTGAGATTAAGCCAATAGAATGGCATCCACAATCCAATGGAATAGCCTCTGTTTGGAGACAGCCTTTCCCTTCTGCTAACCTCCAGAGCAGACAAATATCTGCTCAGATCTTCTGAACTCCTCTGTGCAGTCCAGGTAAATATGTAAAGCATGCACAGGACACAGCAGAGATAGGGCTGGGTCCTCCTCTGACTGTGGGAGGGCCAGCAGGTTTACTACTAGGTCCTTGAAAGGACTTATGGGAACTCTGAGTAAGCAGCCCAGATGAGGCCTTAGAATTATGTGAGAAAATCCTGGTCTGAAATGAAAGCACTTATTGGACACAGACCGTTCCTGCAGATCCTCAACCCTCTTGGTAGAAGTGAGCGCGGCCAGGAGGCCTGTCTTCTGAGAGGGGGCACTAAGCTTAACTGACTCTAAAGGCTCAAAGGAAGAATTCATAAGGGCTGTAAGAACCAAGGAGAGATCTCAAGAGGGTTTTAGGTCCGTCTTCAAAGGATTCAACCTCCTGGAACCTCTAAGGAATCTTATTATCAAATCGTGCCTTCCTAAGGATTTATCTTCCAGTGTAACATGATGTGATGTGAAAGCAGCCACGTACACCTTTAGGGTGGAGGGAGACAGCCGTCTATCCAATCTTTCCTAAAAGAAGGTAAGCACAGATCTGATAGGGCATGTTCACACACATGTCGTTACCTCTGGAAAAACACTATTCCACAAAAATGTGTCACTTCAGGGCATAGAGCTGCTTTGTAAAGAGGGTTCTAGCCTAAATGAAAAAAGGTTCTAGTCTTCCTTGTCTTGTCCAGAGAGGTCAATGCATACCAGAGCAGACAATAGGTCGATTCCCAAGAGGCGATGAGATCCAACTGCACCACTCTGAATCAATTCCATATCAGCTGGACCACATGGAGGTGGAGTAGCCACTCTCCTCTGAGTGTCACCTGTCGCATTATTGAGCCTACCTGAGATATGAGTGGCTCACAGACACTTCAGCATTTGCTAAGTCCATATGAGCAGGCGATGGGCGAGCTGTGACATGCAACTGGTCATTTATATATGCCATTGTCACATTGTTGTCCATACAAACAACAAATATGTGCTTGCCCTGGTCACCTGCTGAAGCCTCTGTAGGGCAAACAGGCCTACCAACAGCTCCAGGCAGTGGATGTGCCAACACAGGGGAGAACTCGTCCAAGAACCTGACACTGTGTGCCAGCTTGCAGGGACTCTTAATATGACCACAGACTGAAGAAATGACAACAAATCGGAGTGATTGACACCCTTATATGCCACAGCATCATGCCCACCTTGGGACTTCTGTAACCAATGTTAAAGTGGTCTTATATGCATCAACCCTCTGTAAGACATGTTGTCATATTGACTGATTCCAACTACATCCTGTAAGTAATGCTCTGTACTGGGGAGAGCTTGATCTTTTCCCAGTTGACTCAAAACCCTAGTTGATCCAGATGGTTAAGAATCATGTCCCTGTGCAACAACTGTTTGGTGAGAAGCAAATGAAAGGGGCTGGGGCTGGGTATGACCACAACAGGATGTGCTTAGTTGCCTCCGTTTGCTTCTTCACCATTGATTCTCAACAGTGTTGTCAAACAGGCCGCCATGAGATATGGGAGCACTGAGGAAGTTTTCTTTTTTCCATCTTGCATCTCAGCAAGGTTCAGGGCGTTGAGACCTCCCTTGGCTACATCTTTTAACAGTGCACTAGACTGGAGGCACCTATGAGTCTTTTTCACTGCCCAACCATCAAAAGTGGTAAGGTCGAACAAGCCCACAAACCATGGCAGTGAAGGGTGCCTTTCAAGATTTAGTGAGTTCACCATGCACTTCTGGTAAAATTGGAACCAGGGCGGGGTGCGGCGGAGAGTCATGTCCTGAACTCAGGAACCAGTCATCCAGCTGTGAGAGTGACAGGGATGACAGAGGATTCCGATACTCATGGCAGACCAGGAAAGCACGGCTTTCATCTCTGTGTCTGCCTCAGAGATCCTTAAATCATTCGTATTATATGAAGTAAGCCCACCTTCTGATGCTGTGATTGATGTGACAGTGAGGCTGCTATAAGACACACACATCATTTCCCCTTTTATCATGTCCCCACTGCGTACACTTGATTCATGTGCAGTATTTAATTTAGCAGCACACTGTGCCCTTTGAGAGGCTAGAATTACAGCTTTCTCTAAAGTGAGATCATCATCTTCCAATAACAGCCGCTCCCAAACGAGTGTATTGTTTGTTTTCTCAATTAACTGATCTCGTATCATCTCATCTGATAAAGCACCAAAACAGCATGGTTTTGCCAGCCCTCTCAGGTCAGCAACATATTGAGCAATCGACTCACCAGTGCGCTGTCTGTGCTGCTGGAACTGCAGCCATTTTAGCAGGAGACTGTTTTGTTTGAAAGTGTCTACATCTAACAGTGTAATCACAGCGGCGTAATCCCCCGCATCTTCGCGTGTGTGAAAACAAAGCTGTCCTACGGCACCGAGACAGTGATGGAGTATGGCCATTTTCCACTTTATCGGGACGCCGTCGAGGCCCATTGCTATAAGGTAAGTTTCAAATGATGTTTTTCACTGCTCCCATGGGGCCGTAGGCTCCCTTCTTCAGCCATCCTCGTCGCAAATTGTTATGTCTGTAAAGAGGACTCATACTTGATCTTATTTGACTTTTTTTATTGTTCTCGTCAAGTTTACTGGACTACATAAACTGCACACTCACATCACTGAACTGTGTGTAAACACTAACGTCAATGTCATTGCTCATTCCAAACTCTTAAAGTGACCAGCGCTCTTTATATCTTATTAATGTAACAAACACATTACTTTAATCAAACACCAGATTATATATCTAACTACACATGCAACACAAAGTTAGGAAGTTCATTTACTGATACTGCTGAACCTTTGCGTTGCCTATAAATGTAAAATGGAAGTCTTAAAGAGAAAAATATTTGTTTGCTTTGTCATGCAATTTTAAAAGTAGCTATGTGCTCTTCAAAGTTGGATCCACAGGAAAATAACTAGAAACAGTGGGCAGAAAAGATCTATAATTGAGATCTGTGGACTCCCAATGCAAGTCTTTGCTCATGCTTATGGCTCCTGCATACCGTAGTTAATGGAAACTATCTTTATGGCACTTTTAAAATATCTATAGGGCATATTTTCTCCTTTTATCAGATGAAACACATTATTTGAATCACCCTTGGTTAATGTTCTAAAAATGTAATCTAAAGCTGGTGTGTGAAACTCTTTTGATGTTAAAATCGTTTTTTTAAGTTTAATATGAAACTATAAGCTATTCATAGTTTGATCTTATAAACAGTATAATGTTTTATAAACATATAACAATATATAACAATGTTGCTTGACAGTAACGTGTCAACTCCTGACCTTGTGTGTTTTTACAATGCCATAAGACAATCATGTAGCTTCAGAATGATTATTCACATGGTATTTATGCATATAGTTCTCTTTAAGTATTATAGACCCACTTGCCACACAAACTACACACACTAGACATTTAAATAGCTGCTGCATCTTAAAGCTCACCATCATGCTGATGTTGCAATCACTAAATAAACCAAAATTATTTTTTTTGCTTTGCAACTTTGTGGATTTCACAATTCTTGTACAACTGGAAATATCCACAGATTTCCAAATTGGTCTGCTTGGCTCTGGCTGAGAATTACAAGCATGAACAGCCACACTGGGTGAATGCAAAATCACAGACATGTTTGAGAAAATGAACCGGCAGTATATCATCCACCACTATCAGACATCTGAAAAAACAGCACAGCTGACGTTTATTTGATAAAAGGGAAGTGTCCAAAAAAGATTTCGAAGACCCAAGTGAGAGGTCCTTCTGTAATCTGTCAGGATCTGAGACTTCTTTGGAGATCTGAAAGATTCCTCTTTTTTAATACACAGAGGTAGTATGGAGGGGATGGACAAATTGTGAGGGTAAGGATGGGTGAGGAGGGGGTTGGGTTAAGCAAGGAGCAGCTTTGAAAGGCAGGACATGAGGGACAAGCCATAGGTCAGCCTGGGCTCTTGATAGGAGTAATGGGGTGCATATCCCCGCTGACATTCTCTTCAATGTGGATGGAGCTTCACTGTCTCCTGTGTCATTTATTAAACCTCCAGCCAAAGTTCAGGCAGTTCACTACTGCCAGCTGGCCTGGCACCACAGAACAGGCCTATGTTCAGATGCCCTGATTAAAGCTGGTTGTTGGTTTGCAGCTGTGCCTTTAATCTGATTTAAGAACATGACTTTGGAGGGACAGAATACTTCTAATTGCATTTAAAATAATGAAAGGTAATAAGATTATTACAAACTATAGTTCAGAATATCTGTTCTGATTGAATGGGCCATGATAGGACAACTGCACCTGCACACCACTTTGTATTCTAAATTAAATGCAGTGTGAAATGTAGTTTACAACCTGTTTTACTTTTGTAATGTGATTTACTTATGTGTGAAACTTGATATTTCATAGGAAATAAAATTTATGGCAGGACTTGACTGCACCCATTAAGAATTCTTTGGATGGTGAAAAGTTTATTTGACCAATGTCTAAATGGGAGGGCTTGTGATGTCAGCTGAAAACAAAAACTTGTTTTACAGGCAAAGCATGTTAATAATTAATTATAAAAACAAATGTTTTTCTTCATTATTTCTTTGAAATATGTGCACTAACCAATTGTACACAATTAACATCTATTAAGGTAGCAAATAAGGCCAATTTGTATTTAATGTTAACTTTGACGTTAATACGGTAATCAGCCTATTAACTGTATTACTCAGCATTACTTAGAATTGTTGAATAGTAGTAAACTAAATTATTTATTAAACATAGGTGCCTTTTATAATTTTTTATCGCTGTTTTATATTAAAGTACTGGGATGCAATAATTTTGCCACAGTTAAGAAAGCATTTACACAGTAACACACTGTGGAATATTCCTCATGGAATACTACTTTAGTAAAATAAAACAAACATAAGAAGTAAGGTAGATTTGTAAATGAGCTTCGAGTACTTTATTTGTGAAGGTAAAAAAGCTAACTGTTATCAGCATTTCCCACAATGACTTGCCACGACAGCTGACTATCAATTATTTATTTTGTATGTGAAGATTGTGATGCTGGAGCTGATCTTCAGAAATGCATCAAGCTATATCTGCACAGGCCAGAGAAACGTGCCTCGCTTAACAATAGTCACATGAAAAGCACTGCAATCAATATTTGTCCCGCTAATTGAAGGGCTTTTTTATCTTAACTGGTCTCAGCAGGCTTGCTGTGTGACAGAAGGCAAGAAGGAGATTGGTAGTAGGAGCTATTCCGCATTCAGTTCACATGGCACGTCATATGTCTTTATTGTCCTCTTAAAGAATTCTGTCACCTCTAGCAAATGTTGTTCTATTTAAATATCTGCGAATATAGCTTAGTTAGTGCCCCACGTGAGGGCATGTGATGGAGTGGTTTGTTGTCTTTTTGTACACAGATTCCTAAGGGGCTTAATTTGATCATGATCTAAATTAATGTTTGACTGTTCAACTCAAAGAAACCATGTGTGGCAGATTTAGCTCCTTTTCATTTATGTATTAACATCTTTTCACACATCTTTACATTGGCCTGTTGTTACACATGAAAACTCAACCCCACATATGGTATATGGAGATTGTCTCAGAAAGCCCAGTTTCCTGAGAGAGGGAACAAGACGCTGCATCTTGGGTTGATGCTATGGCACATCCGGGTCTAAATGCATGTAAAATAATAATAATAAAACAGAACAAATGCCAGACATATTCAACAAAGAATACATTGCAAATAATATGTGTCAGATGTATATTAATAACACTTATAAGGCATACTAGGTTTATAGTAGGTTTATGAATAAAGGGTTGACTGAACCGATAAAACCAAAAAATCATTAAGCAAGATACGCCGTTCCATCTTATATTATTACATTTAGGCATTTGGCAGATGCTTTTAGCCAAAGCGACTTACATTGCATTATACTACACATTGATCACTATACATTAAGTATGTGCAATCCCTGGGATCGAACCCATGACCTTGGCGTTGTTAACGCCATGCTCTAACCACTGATCTACAGGAGACGCCATATAAAAAGATAACATTTTATGAGACAGCGGTATAAGGGATTTGCAATAGTACCATGAAATACACACAACACACAAAAGTAGATAGGTCAAGGTCATGTTACATAGTGCTGCATGCCACATAGCCTTTAAAAAAATTGACACAGAGAACATCAGGTGCAGAAAATAGACAGTCAATCCAGGAGGACCTGAGTACCTGGAGTTGAATTCAAGTCTAAGCTGTAAAATCTAATAAAATTGTGCAGAGAGGACCAGTCTGCAAACATCACTTAAAAGTGCTCCCCTAGGCAGTGCCAGTGCCAAAATGCCCAGTGGTGACACTAAGTCACAAACCTTCTAAGCCAGGGTCAGTATCTGTGCATCTGTGACCCAGTGAGATAAGTTCTGTTTGGTGATTGCATTGCCTCGGTTGCGACCACCAACACTGAAGCACCACTGGGTGACCGGCAGCAGCCAGCACCTTAGGAATACACAGGCAAAGTCTAAAGATAGAGTCTGTAAATCCCCTATCCTCTTAAGCGATGCCAGAGCTAATAATAGAACTGCCTTGGAAGCCAGAAACTTAGCTGAGGCTTACTCTAGATCAGGGCTTCCCAAACTTTTCAGCTCACAACCCCCAAAATAACCGTGCCAGTGACTCGTGACCCCCACTATCCTCGGAAGTGTTTAAAATATAGAAACGTTGCGCGCAATGGCGCACATGCGCCAATAGGCCTATCCAAACATGAGCATGACAACACAAAAGAACACAACGGGCTAACAACCATATCATTTTTTTAATGGTAATTTACTCATTTGTTTAATTTTAACAAAATATCCTATCCAAACAAGAGCTTGACAACACAAAAGAACACAACGGTCTAACAACCATATAACTTTTTTTATAGTTATTTATTCATTCGTTTAATTTCAAGAAAACACCTCAACTAATGAGATGAGTGGGCACAATGCTTGGAGCACAGCAAGTCCATTCTTGGGTTAATTTTGGAGACTCGGAGATCATCCTCCACGTTCAGTCGCGACCTGTATTTATTTTTAATGTATGGAGTGCCGAAAAAGTCTTTTCGCACAAGTAGGTAGTGCAAAACGGCATCAGTACATCCATAGCGGCCTTGGATAGTTGTGGGTATTCCCTCTCGACTGAAACCCAAAACTCAGCCAGAGTCTTGGAATTAAACACTGTCTTCAAGGTTCGGTCGCATGACAGTTAAACCAATGCGTCCTCCATGTCCGATGTAAGATGATTTGCCCTCGTTACAGTGAATGGTGACCTTATCCAGTCATATTGCTCTGGAGCTGTTTCCTCTGGGAAATACCTGTTAAAGTGTTCCAGGAGGGCTTGAAGGTGGGATGTGATAGACTTCTTCACTATGTTAACACTCAGTTCGTTTCCTCCATGAATTCGTCCAGCTCAGAAAACATATCAATCCTTCCTATTTCAACTCACTCAGTCCAGCGCTCAAGTTTCCTCTTGAATGCGTGGATTTTATCATTCAGCGAAATTATGTGTGTGTTCTCACATTGCAATGACATATTAAGTCCGTTCAGTTTTTCAAATATGCAAGCCAAATACGCTAGCCTTGTTAACCAGTCAGGATCAATGAGGTGGTCAGCGAGCTGCGACCCATGCTCCATCAGAAATAAGCGCACTTCGTCCCGCAGCTCAAACAGGCGGCAGAGCACATTGCCTCGCGAAAGCCACCTGACTTCTGTATGGAAAAGCAAGCACTCATGTTCCGAGAGAGTGGCAAACAGTCTGATATTGAGTGAACGCGCTTTTATATAGTTGATCATTTTTATCGAAGTCTCAGGAACACATTTAAGTTCTGGGTCAAGTGTTTTGCTCGCAAGAGCTTCTCTGTGTATAATACAATGCGTGAATTTTACGTGAGGCGCCACTTGTAAGACTCTTGCTTTAAGACCTTTCTTTTTCCCCAGCATCGCTCCAGCACCGTCTGTACACACACCGATGCACTCGCTCCAAGACAGTCCATCTTCTTTTAATTTGTTGTCAAGTTTTGTGAAAATGTCCTCGCCTGTGCACGTTCCCTCCAGTGGGGTGCAAAACAGAATGTCCTCGTTAAGTTTTCCATCAAAACTGTATTTGACGAATACAAGCAGCTGGGGAGAGTTATATCTGTGGATTCGTCTAACTGTAAAGCATATTTCCCTTTCTTCAGTCTGTCCACCAGCTGACACTTTATGTCCTGGGCCATGTCGGAGATACGCCGGGCAACAGTCCCGTTAGACAGCGGCACCGATTCTAGCTCACGGGCCAGTTTACCCCCATGCATAGCCCAACTTATAGCTATAGCAGCGGGTTTAATGAGGGTTTCCCCGATCGTGTGTGGCTTTTTTGCCTGTGCAATTAAATATGTCACCTCATATGACGCCTTTTGAGCTTTTGCGGGATTGTTGTTTGTTTAGTTAGGACTTTCTTTTGACCTTGTAACTCTCGCTCCTTTCGCCGGAAAAAATCTACTGTCGTAGCATTTTTACAGGCTTTAGGCTTTCATGTGCAAACACCTCGGTGCACACTACACATTGGGGATGCTGTACGTTATTGACGATGACGCATGTGAATCCATACTGGATAAATTCCTCTCGATACTTTCGACACTTGGAGTTAGGCTGAGCCGACTGTTTATGGATGTCCTCTTTATGCACACGCCGGTCTCTTTCCGTACCTGAGGACGTTGGACTTTCTGACGGTGGTGCTTCTCCACTTTCCTCTGCTAGCCTATCTGCGTTGTCATTGGTTGATATTAACCAACGTTTCATTTCAACAAAAATAATATCCTAAGCATAAAGCGATAAAAATTACCTACACGTTACGTGCACATGTCAGAATGTTTAACATGGTGCTGTAAATTGATCTGCTGCAACTGACGCTATTGATGTGTCGTTAATCTGTCGTAATCACCTCAGGGGTCACGATCAAACGGAAAGAAATTCACAGGGCTGATGGCTTTTTAATTTGCATGTTTTTTAAATGTAACTATTAACTACTAGTTTTTATCTTTTGTTAGTTATGGATAAAATATTTATAATAGTTTTTTTTTTTAATTATTTGATTTCTTGGAAATCATCTCGCGACCCCCGCTCAATGTCTCACGACCCCCCAGAGGGTTGCGACCCTACTTTGGGAACCACTGCTCTAGATGCTCAAATAGAGCCCCTAATAAGCCTCTTAAAGCTCCAGTAAGGTCCCAAAAGGGACCTGTGCGTGACAGAAAGGCATCAGCCATCTAGCACCATGCTGAAAACGAAAGACCAACAGATGTCTCCTAATAGAGGCTCCATTAACAGGTTCATGGCTAGCAGAAATAGCAGCCACATAAATATTGAGGTTAGCAGGAGCCAATCCTCTAGAGATACGCTTTTGACTTCAGCACTAAACCAATAGGGCAGTGAACTGGGTCAACTTGGTGTTGCTCACACCATGACACAAAAAGCTCCAACTTCATAGCATACATTTTCCTATTAGATGGTGCTCTGGAACTCGGAATGGTCTCTACAACCTCAGTGGAGAGACCAGAATTTTAGAGCTGGCTCTGCTCAGGGGCTAGACCCACAGTTTCCAAACTTCTGAAAGATCAGCCTGAGACAGAAGATCCCCTCTGACTTGAAGCAGAACCTGGGTGAATGAGACTGAACAAGAGGGAACAGCATGTTGGCTTCTCATAGGTGAACAAATCCACTTCTGTTTTGCTATACCTTGGCCAAATGGACTCCACCACTTGATTCTCTTGACAGTATATCTGCTCAAAGATTTGCATGCCCTGTGATGTAAATTGTTCTGATGGAGAGCAGTCTGGTCTTTGCCCAAAGCAGGATCTGCTCCACCAGCCTAAACAGGAGGCATAAATGCAGCCCTCCCTGGTAATTTTTATAAGAGGGTACTTTAGTGTTGTCCATATGGACTAGAACATGTTGGCAATTGAGATGTGGAGGGAAGTGCTGCAATGTCAGAAGCACTGCCCTTACTTCCAGGCAATTTATGTGCCAGGAGAGATGAGGGCTGTCCCTCATCAGACCAAGGACAGAGCAGCCCTTGAGAACCACACACCAGACCGTGAAAAAGGCATTGCGTTCCTAGAGTAGGACCCAAGGTGAGAATTAGGGTCTGACCAGTAAGTGATAGAAAGGGTACAAATCCCTCAGCATGTTACCCATACCATCCTTAGCAGGTGGTTATTGAAATGAAAACCGTTTTTCTTTAGCCAGAACTGAAATGGTCTCATATCCAGCAGACCCAAAGGAATCACGTTGGCTGCTGCTGCCATGAGGCCTAACAGCCTCTAAATGTGGAGGACTGTTAGATGTTTACCTATTTAAATACTGCTCACAGAGAACGATTCAAAAGACAGCTAAAATCAGACACAGCCACCCGTCCTTAGTTTTCATGTCCTTATCCTCTCTACCTGTCCGATATCCTGAATCAGAGTACTGGCAGGAGTTGGTTGTACAGGAAAAACAGAAAATGGAACAAATGAACCGCCAGCTGCTTTTGACCCCTGAAACACCTGTGGTGTGAAGGTCAAGGAAAAATAGGAGGTTAAGGAAGAGAGGTTGGATCGCCCAACCTAGATTTTGTAATGTTCTGTCATTCATCTCAACAGCACGAGAAATCACCTCAATCAGATCCTGAAATGCGTCTAAAAGTGGAGGCTGATCTGCCTCAGCACCTGCTTGGCTGACAGCCATTAGATCGTCATCCAACAATGACAGCATGAGCTCATCATAAGGTATGACTAGGCAGGGAACAAAAAAATGCAAGAACTAAGATGTAAGGTAGGTAAATGAATCATTGGAAGTTTAATAAAGAAGTCCATCACATTCCCACTGCTTTTGGGTGGTCCAAGTTATGGCTGAAATCTTCTTAAACTTGCATGATAATGAACATCTAGCTAAACTGGAAATGTGACAAGTGTCAGGTCAAACTGGATCTGAACTGGTCTGTATCAGGGGTCATCCTATCCTGTCTTCCCACCATCTGGTTTAGATAAGGTCCAGATCCTGCTTACTACAGAACCTTGGAAAAATTAAAAACAGACAGATTTAGAGTCGAGCCAGTTCATCTGTTCTTATGGAAAGTGTCCCCATTTCTGGTTTAATTAACTGATGCACTCTAACAATCTCTTAAATGATTTGAGTCATTAATCTGTTGGACTATGTGTAGGCAAATTAAAGAAATGGGTCTTTAATCTAGATTTAAACTGACACCGTGAAAACTGTGCCAGAGTTTGGGCACCCAGTATAAAAAGGATCTACCACCTGCGCTTGACTTTAAAATGATAAATATTATCCACTGACAACAATTTTGAGATCGCAGTGAATGTGAAGGACTGTAAGAAAGAAGCTCGCTCAAATACTGAGGAGTTAAACCAGTCAGGGCCTTGTACGTAATTAGTACAATTTTGAAGTTTATATGAGTGTTGAGTTTTTTGTTCTCTGAAGTTTTTCTGACTTTTTTGAAACTCTTTTGAGCTTTTGTACTAAACCTTCCGGGGCAACCACCCAGCAAGCATTACAATAATCAAATCTTGATGTCATGAATGCATGAATTAACTTTCAGTATTTGACATAGAGCATGTGTCTGTTACGGTAGTGTTTTTGCTGAGCTTGGGATGACAGATTCAGGAGCGGAACACGGGATACATAACAAAAGATATTTAATAATGGAAAAAGACATACAAACACAAACCGTTTCAATCAAGGTAATAGCAACAACAGGCGCACAATAGCAAAGCTCAACAAGATAGTCCACAGGGATACAGGCAACAAGAAACCGAAAGCATACACGAAACATTTAAACAATCCAACAATCCACAATAACCGACAAACTAAACATCAAAAAGGGCAACCTAAATAGTGCTACCAATCAGCGTGTTACAGGTTATAGTGATTATCAAACAGGAAGTGAGTGAAAACAGGAAAAAAACGGAACCCAACAGAAAAATTTAAAATAAGAGTCCATGCAACATAAAATAATGCCCCCCTCCCGGACAGCGTGTCCTCACAGCATAGAAGGCACAACAGAGGAGCCAGGGCGGAGACAACAGAGGATGGAGCCAGGGCGGAGATGACAGAGGGAGGAGCCATGGTGGAGGAGAGGCAGATGACTCCATTGGGTTGACCGACGATGGCGGAGCCAGAGGCAGCAGAGCCGGAGGCAGATACTGAGTGCAGACGAGCCAGGGTGACGTCGAGGATGACCCTGACGTCAAGGATCACCCTTCGGCTCCACACAGTGGAGATGAGGAGACCGAGAAAGACATAACAGCAGGTGGGAGAGGGAGGTTGGGTGGGATTACGTTCAGTATTGATATATCTTTTGAACTTGGAGACATAATAGTTTCTGAACTTGAGTCCAGTTTATACTCACCTCCAGTGGTGGTGTCGTGGGCAGCACTACCCTTGTGCTCCCCTGGCACTACCCTCGTGCTCCACAGACACGTCCATTGTTGCGTCTGCTGCAGCCGGCTCATGCACCTGGTCGGACGTCTTCAGCTCAGGCTCCGGGGCAATCCACCTCTCGGTCGCCTCGACTACATCCACGGTGGGCTCGGGCTGCTGCACATCGCGTGGTGATGACTGGTTGAATTCCGGGCTGTTAACGACCACATCTGATGACCCAAATCACCAGATCTTCCATTTCCACTTTATCTAAAATAAACAAATACTTGCTTCTGTGTGTATGCTAAAGGCAGTTTGTCTTGCAATGTTTCTGCTTTTTAAAATACCAGTTTGGCAACAAATTAACACCACTGTGTTAACCCTAAGAGCCATGAGAGCAGACGGGTACTGTACATCACTTTGAGGTCAGGTACAGTGCAGCAGAGGAAAACACTGCTTCAGGTTTGTTTCAAACTGGAAGTGAAGTAAGGGGAAGAGGTTAGTTTACATAATTAGCATTAGATTAGCAAACTATTCTAGACTGATGCATGTTATTTCAGTAACATCAGCTAAAAATGTAAAGGGTTTACAAATCTGCATTCATCTGTTTACTCCAGCACAGATAGCATATGCTACACCCTAAGCCATTAATATCACATAGACATCAACAGATGAAACTTTACAATGAAACTGGTTACTTATGGGTTTGCTATCGGGTCCTGTATGGTTTCTAACAGTCACATTGTGACTGGTTCACAAACAATTCATGATGAAATGATCCAATAATCCTATAAGTATAGTTACTTTTTTACTTTTCAATAATGAATGTTGCATGTGGCTGCAAGAACACATCCCATGTAAACAGCTCCTTACTCAAAATGCTATGTACCTAAGATGATGGGAAGAAAAACACCAAACTTAGTGCTGCTTCTGGCTGTGGAAAGATCAAAACACAAACAAGAAGCTGAACATTATTTTTTAGATAAACAAAGTAAAAATAAGAAAGCAAAATAATAATAATAATAATTATAATAATAACAAAACACATACTGCGTGGACTCCTAATAGTTCCTTTTAATGTGTGGGCATCAGTGACTTATGCATGCAGACTAGTGTGGTGGAAAGGAGTGGCTAGGGAACCCCAAGGCCCCATCAACAATGAGCCTTTTCAGACAAGTTTTTGCCCAATCAGTGTTGTGACAGAAACAGCAGCAAAGTCCAGTTTAGTGACCTCACAGAGCACAAGTGGAATATCTAGTGGGACTCTGCAAATGGAGAGTAAAATATCAAGAGAGCGAGACCAGAGCCTTTTTGATGTAAGTCTGCCCCTGCAACAGAATTATTGCTCTAAATTGGTTTCAAGGGACTGCAGTGATGCATGAAATAATGTCCTATGGCATATTGCTAAGACTGACTCCCAATGGTACCACACACTAAAATAACCATGCAAGCAAGAGTTTTCTGCTTACGCTGTGATATTTTCCCCTCTGATCAGTGACTACTTGTAGAAACAAAATAATCAAATACAGAGAAACCTTTTAAACCTGCAGCACGTTAAACACTATGGCTCATCAGCACCCTTTTTAACTCTTTTACAGAAAGCTGTCCTATGCTAGACAAATTGTGCTGTGCTATAATGAGAAATAGGCATGGAATGTACATATATGAGTTTACCCATAAATGCCCTCTCGTAGGCACCCAATTAGAACAAAAGACCAAAGCAGCCCCAGATATTAATAAAATAACTGCATAGTAACTGAGACTTACATTTATATTTATTAATTAAGCAGATGTTTAGCATTCCAAAGTGACTTACAAACATAACATTTTGTCCTAGGAATCAACAAGCCTAGACTACAAAGCTACATTTACAAGTGGGAATAGTTTTGATGCCAGGCGAAGGGATGAACAGTAGAAGACTTTTCTTACATACATGAAATGAGGTTGAACATCGGAGCGTTAGGGATTAGTTTGGTGTCTGCGAAACAAGTGTGTATTAAGTTGTTTCCTGAAGGTTGTGGTGGTCTCAGCAGATCGAGTGGAGGCTGGGAGCTCAATCCACCAGGAGGAGCAGAATAGGTGAATGTTTTAGAAAGCGATCTGGTACCTCAGATGTTGCTCATATATCTGAAGGAGTGAGTTAAAGTAGGAAGGTGAAGTTTTGGAACTATCCTGCAGGCCAGAGTCAGAGATTTAAATTTAATTCAGGCAGCTGCAGGTAGCCACAGGAGTGAGATCAGGAGGGGTGTAGCATCAGAGATATTTTGGAGGTGAAGTATACAAAAAAATAAAAGCAATACATGTACAGGAGCATGAGAAAAGTTTTTCTTTTCTACTTGATATATTCGTATGATCAACTCAATAGTCAGGGGCGATTTAATAAGTCTGTGTAAATAAAGTGCATGTAAATGAGCCTTTGGGGCAAATTTAATTTAGTTTATACCGTCACACATTAACCAGAAAAAAAAAATGCAAGTGGATTTAGGGAGCAGACCTTTGGCTAAGTGAAAAGGCTCCCCTCACACAAACCTGTGAATTATTTTAATGTTAGGTATTCCCTCAGGCACATCAGGGGAACTAGCATTTTGCTCACGATAAATAAGATGTAGAAATGTAGAGACTGACTAAAACATTTAATGAAAACTTTAAATATGGTGGGTTTTCTGAATAGTACTGAGTAGTAGATGTTTTTGGGACAAATATTCTCAAAGGTCTCATTAATAAAAAAAAGTTTTGTTAATATAAATAAAAAACAAACATTTTTAGTACATTTTAATGTCAACATGATATCAAAACTGGCCCAATTTTTTTACCTTTCTCTGTTTTCCTTCCCAATCTTCCTAAAGCATGACTCATTATAACATGTAATTCCAAAAATATAATAATAAAAGAAATTATAATAACTTAATAACTCTCCCTTTAAAACATCTTTACTTTGCCTCATGCAACAAATCCCTTTAACCCAACCAATCACCTGCCTTTGTTCTGGGGAACACACACTTTTCACAATCCAATCAAAAGAAAGTAATAGTGGCTCTATGTCACGGATTGGACAGGTTCTACCACCTCACTCACACAGCGATCACAGTCACCTGATTACTGATCAGACGCACCTGCAGCCAATCACTAGTTACACATAAAAGCGCACACCACACACTAGTCATTGTCCGGGCTCGTTTGCACGAAGCGGACTCATTGTGTTTCTCTGTCGAGTTCACAAACAAACTTACCTGTTGATACTTACCTGCATTCTCGTTCTGT
>JAZGTJ010007931.1:0-21914 GCA_036877575.1 Botia almorhae | reverse complement strand
TGCTCCCATGAGGGCTTTGTGTTTTTGCTTAAACTTTACTTTTTTGTGTAGCTCCACTTATCGTAAAAACACTTAATGAAAATGTTCATTAGATTCATTTAAACTGAACTCTATTGATCTTAGAATTCTCTCTGGAAGCAAACGTGAAGTGAAGAGTCTGAAATCTAATGCAGACTAACGGAATGTTTTTTTATGCTATCAAAGCATGTGGTTAAAAAGTAATTTTCCACCTGAAAATCGCATGCGGCGTTCAGTGAGATAAAATTCTGAATGCTTGTATTATTTCTCTCAGGAGCAGAACATACTTTCTTGGTCGTAATTGCCTCTTAATTTTTTAAAACTGTGGACAGAAGAAAAGTTCTGTGGATTTTCTAATTCATATTTTACGGAATCACAAATGTTTCAAGCACTGTATGTACCCATAATTATGTTCTTCTTAAAACGTTCCGTGTTCTTAAAACACATCCCGTGTTCTTAAAACGTGTTTGTCACTTACCGCAGTCTGTCAGCGTCTTCTGACACAATCTAGTCTCTGCAGCAGTTACTGTACAGATATGGTGACCTCCAAAATTGCGAACAGTTCCCCTGTGCTATGGTTTTATTGTTTGGCCTCTTCGACCCCGGTCCATGCTTGGATCTAAATATAACCCCATCAGCTGAGGATCTGGCTGGACTTCAGATGACCTTACAGTGTGAGCTTCCCAGCTAACATCAAACATTCTCACATTCTTGAACGTTTTCTCAAAGTTATCAAAAAATGTACTTGCAGGAAACGTTAGTAGAACTTTTTAAAGCTGTTTATCATTTATAGCAAAACGTTCTTACTTTCTAGGTGGTACGTTTTACCAACGTTCCTAGACCTTTAAAAAAGGCATTTTTAACGTTTTTATTGTTTAATGGAAACGTTCCTACAACTTTGTAAAATTGTTCGCTGGGTTAGAACTTTACTATGTAAGGTACATCCTGCCCTATCAAACAGCTGTGGCTTCTTATTCTTCTAAAATGACTGTTTTGTTCCTCCCATAGTGATTCAAACTCTTACACTTTCCTGTAAAGATAAATCTCTTTTTATATGCCTATGAATGACCAGCCATTCATAACTCATTGAGAATGTGGAAACAGGTGAGGATTATAATCAGTGTCCCGACAGAATCACGTCATCCAACCTGCACTAATGGATCACAATTCTTCAAACTTACAAAGGCATAATCGCATTAGGAGACCTGTATTTAAATGACCATCTCATGTCATCCACACAATTACAAAAAGGTTACCAAGAGAAATCTCCTCTGGCACTATCAAAAAGTCATCGCCTGGCTAAATGATTCAAAGAAAAGTTAGATATGAAGATAAAGCAGGTTGTCTGTCTTAGTTTAGGTGCTCTGTTTTGTAACGTTGGGAACATTGCCCTTCTAAAATTGTACTAACCTCACTTTAAACTGATAGATGTAAAAGTCACGATCAAATTAAGACTGACATTACAAATTGAAACCATTTTCATCATCTGTCAGTCTGCATCTCAACGGTCTTCGTACAACGTGCCAGGCTGTCAAAAGTTTGCTATGTCATGTTCCTTGAATTCTTAACCCCTCAGAGAGAGAGAGAGGGCCATAAATGACAGACCTGGCCAACTGCACACATCCAAGAATTTTCCCAGAAGACCCAATGAGTGGAAGTACAGGTGACTGACCCCTGACCTCTGACACATGAACCTGTCATGACCCCTCATTTGACCTCTCTGATCTCGTGGCTCTTTCATCATCTTAGGAAAGCTCTTTTATAATGCTTGTGCCGAAATGCAGATAAAGAGATTTGATTTTTTGCTGGTTTGTGAATCGTAAGTGCCAAATTTAACACGCTGACGTACGTGTTTACAACCCTGAAAGCTGATGCAGAACTTGTTTTAGAGCTGAAGTTGTTAAACTCGCTGCTTTTAGATTCTTAACAGCACGTTGTCAGTTCAGCTGTTTGGCAGCAGGTGAATTCATCCCAGGCATTTTTTGTTTTCATTTAAGGCGATTTTTGTGTTTCATTTGATCCATGAAGGCACATTAGGGCTGTGTTTTAAGGATGATAGTTGTGTTCATTACAAAACCCTTGATTCTGATAAATGTTCTTGTAAATGAATCAAATTCGTTCCATCTAAATCTCTCTCTCTAAATCATGTGAATGAGTTAAGGTTGACAGCTGTCTTACAGTAATAAGTAGGTTTGGCCACGCCCTTTTTTGATTAACCATCAATTAAAACACATCCCACGTCCTACTGCCGTAAATCAACATCCCATAATAAGCATTCCAGTGGAGCTCTGTTATCACACCAGCTTGCCTTTCTAAGAAGTAGGTTACCAGGCACCAGGGTTTCTAAGTGTGAAAAGCCCAGCAGAGGATGTCCAGCACGGACGACCGTGTGCTCTGCAGCTCGGGGCCTTTGAAGATTAGAGTGCCGACAGAGATGCTTCAGTTTAGGGCTGCGAGATGTGCATTAGATTCACTGGTGGTCTCTGGGCGGGCTGCCTCTCGCACTGCCTGCTGGGTTGGAAAGACAGAGCGGGCATGCGGACTGCATCAGAATAGATCAACGGTATCAGTCGGATATGGACTCAGAAGCCAGTCATTCCAGACACCCTACTACCTACCGCCAAATGCTTCCCTCTGGGCCTCTGTTATGCACACCAAGGGTATTTGAAAGGGGGACTGTTTTCCATCCTAAATTTAAATCCCTTTCAAAGGCTCTGAGATGCGCTGGACGGCGCATTTTTTGCTTGAACATATTGCGTTATTGCACTCTGGGTGCACCTTCTCCTATTGGTATGCAATGAATATTTATTTTGGTGGTGTTTTCCTGGCTTATCTAGCTGTGGTGGTATGATTCTGAATCATTTCTCCCTGTGCCGGCTTATCAGTGAGCGCAGAGTAAACATCCTCACCAGCCCCTTTTCTCTAAAAGTCACCCAAATTGCATAATCAACCTTCTTCTTAAGAAACAAAGAAAAAGGCTGAAGTTAGGCCCTTTCATGTTGATGTTTGCCTTTTTAGAGAAGTTCATTAGCAGTGGAAATAGGCTAAGAGTCTTCGAGGCTGCTGAAATGTCTTACATATTTGATGATAACGGCTCTTGCTTAAAAAAGATACCCATGCGTGTCTTAAAATATCTGCAAATATTAATTTTCTGCAGAACTAGCATGGTGCTATTAACGTAAATGAATGCAAATCCACTCTTACAGTAATATGTGTAAATACAATTGTGTAAAAAGTCGCTGGTCTGTTGCAGGCGTCGAGGGTGCTGGGCTGGTGTATCAGATTTGTCTGTCCAATCACGGGTGACAGCCGGTTGTGGAGTTTCTGTTTGTGTGTGTTTGTGTGTCTTTACAGCTGGTGAAGATGAACACTTGTTGATTTAGTGTTGATCAATTTTGGCTCTCCTGCCTCAGATCCTTCCCACCCTGTGCAACAGCTTGATCTGAACGCTAGACAGATAAAACACCAAAGAACCGCCTGACCTTGGACAGAAGCAGACGAGAACGAACTGACCAAATAAGATATCAAATGAAGTTTAATATGGAGTATATTAAGATTTCAGCAAAGCCTTGCTATTTTTCTCTTTAGCCTTGAGTGGAAGGGAATAAATTGGGTATTGATTTATTCGGGACCAGTCCGACGGTAGAACAGGAATCTCATAAATTTCTCTTAACTCCCTGCTCCCAACCATCACGTCGGCGTGCCAGCCCTTGCGGCAATAAAAAAACATTGTATTATTACAATGAGGCTATCAAAAGCTTCCGCTGCATTGTTGCTGCACGCTAGAGGTTAACGTTATCGACGCGCCCAGAAAGCCGCCGCGAGGCACATGCACGCCTTTCTTTATATGGCCAATTTCTCGCTCCTCCGCCCAGGTGATCTATATCAATGAGATGTGAGCTAAACCTCCATGAGTAGGTGTAGCTGCATGATCTTCTTAGCCTCCCTGCCAGCCCACGCTGGAGGTCACCACTATAGCGCATTACCGGACGCACTTTTGTCCAGACGCTACTGCCAATGCGGCCGCGCATGAGCTCATCCATTTTCTATCTCGTATTCTCTGATGGCCCTATTATACTTCATGAATAGAGCCAGTGATTCATACGACACTTGGCTTTATGAAAGCCGTCCAGATACGGAGGAGTCTGTGAGCTTTTGAGTGGCAGTTATTCACCGTGATAGACGGCCCCCAGTTCCCTCGTATCTTCACACGAGCGCAGAGTAATTAGCATGTTAGCTGTGAACCGCCAAACTGACAGGCTTGTTTGCGTCTTGTGGGGGTACATAGCATAGAGGGCCGCTTTTGACTGCATCAGTACATTTATTGTGACCTTCTCTCAGGTCAAAGGTCAGCCCTGTGTGTCTGTCAATAGGAAAATAGATCATGGATTGACTCACGAATTGACTTTAAGGGCAATTCCAATGAGGAAAAATATATGCAGATGAAAATATCTTTGAACATGAAAACATCTTTGATATTGCAGGCAATATTGTCTTTCTCAGCCCAAGTTTAGTCCTTTGGGAATAAATCAAGAGTTCAGCCTGAAATCGGAACTTGACTAAAGGGGTTGATAAGGGAAATAGGAGACAGGATTGCAGAAATCCACATGAAATATTTGGATGTTGGATTCACTCAAGGTTTTCCCGCTTTTGTTTGCCATGGGAAATCTTATCAGATGGAAGCGCAGCGATAAAATCGAAACTTTATCTTTGTAAACCATGACAAAGTCATTCTGTTGATTGTTTTTGCGAAGGTTTGTGTTGGTCCTCGTCAGATAAAAGAGAGAATGATTTGGCGGTGTGTTCTCAGGACCTTGAGGTTGGTTTGTATGGGAAAGACTGCAGCTTTGCGGTCTCGGCTTGCCCAGTTCTTACGTAGCGCCCGCGGGCTGTGTGTGTCTGGTGCATACAGATGTGACCGTTTTCCCTTAACTGATTACCAGTTAAAATTAACCAAATTTTGTTTCACGTAAGTTATGTTTGGTTTTAGATACAGAAATTGCGTCTGTACACTATATTGCACGCTTCTCTTCGCCAAAGTCATTTCTTTTTGCCTCCTTTGCTCACACAATTTTTTTGTCAAATCAGCTACATGCCATGCGGGAGACAAAGCATTATCTGGGGTAAAATAAAACAGCCCCGCATTTACTGCAATACTGCACACACTAGCAAATATATCACTCCAATATAAGCAAAAACACAACTCGAACAGCATGCTTAATAAGATGACTGAAATCCCTGTTTAATGTAGACGGGGAAAGTGAGGAAATAGGTGCGGCGAGGTGCAGCTGCAGTAAACGGGGTCTGCGTGTATGCTGCACGCATGACAAACACTGCCAGGCTTGCGATTGCTGGGTGCCGTGCAGGAGAGAGACAATTAGTCAGAAAACATGTTGTGTAATGTTGAAAATGCGCTGAAAGCAGCAAACTGTGACAGACTGAGACATGTCACGATGACAGATTAACACGGGCTAGAATTTACTGTCAACGTTCAGCAGAGCATTAAAGCACGTGTCACTCATCTTTTTAGAATAATCTCTTCCTCTCCGTTTCACATTATAGGTATAATACTAATGTTATGGGAGATGCGTTCTCATTTTAAAGACTAATTGCTTTGTCTAAGAGCTCTGGTTTCTTCGGATTGGATGGAAGTCTTTGCCGGACCACTTTTCCCTGTCGTGCAAAGTGGCTATTGATTATGCTGTATGTCTGTGATAGCCGGTTTCTCTCTAAACCAGAGAACCAGAGAGATCATCCTTTAGCACTTAAGCGGATGTGCATGTTTAGCGACTCTACTGCTGCAGGGCAGTAATGGTGTTGCGATGTGCATGTTGCAGCTGCAGGACTATTGTGTTTCCTTATAGATGATACATGGATGACTTAAAAAGTCATAAAAAAATTAGACAATTGAGCATTAAATATGATAAAATTAACTGAAAATCTAGGTTCCTAGTGTTTGATTATTTCTTAACTAATAAAGAATTTATGGCAAGAAGCTATGCCAAGCTCTAGAATATTTTATTGGGTAGAAATTATGAGGTTGGAGGTGGTTGGGCCTTTAAATATTATTGGGGATAGTCAAAAACTGATGTAGGACATGCAGGACATGCAAAACATTTATCTGAGTCAGGTTTCTATAGAGCAAATGTTTTCTGGATCATTTAGGATTATTGCATTTTAGGAGAGGGAAATCTTGATTGGTCATTACACCACAGAGAGGATTGTTATAATAAGTTTAGAATTGATTTGCATTTAGAGCTCAGCCACTTACATCTCGAGTATGTATGTTTATAAAACTGAAGTTGCATAAATGTCGAGTGCTCTTGATTTGAGTGTCGAGATGAAAGTTGAATGGGAAATCGCAGCACTTCAAATGGATTTGTGAGGGGAATATTTCATCATTTTGGCTCCGTAACGCCACAAAGCTGAGGTGAGCGAACCCAGCTTGCCTCTGTACCACGTTCTGATGAAATTTCACAGACACCCCGGCTAGAAACAGGTTCGACAGATGTCTGTCTGAAAGCGCACTTTTTCAAATACATACTTTCTCAGTGACCTGACAGTTCGAACAACAAAGGCCTGGCCGTGTCTTTGAATTAGAAATGAAATTTCAAAACTCAAATAGTGGCTCGTGGGGCCGAAAGAGGCTAATGTTCGACCCTGCGAGTGAAATCTCTGCGCCGGGAACCCGGGGTCCTTCGGAGGACTCGGTGAAAGAAGCTGAATGTATCCTGACCGCGACTACATCAGTATGTCTTGAAAAAAAGACAGGAGGTGAGAAAGAATAAGAAAATAAGTGTTGACTTCTCAGCGCCTCTAAATCCCAGATCTGCTCGCTCTCAGTGAAGCTTTAGTTAAGGTGGGTCTACACTTGAAAATATATTTTTCAGATAAGCAGCATACAAGCTGGCAGCAGGTCCCATAGTAGAGAGAAACTCCAGATTTCCAATAACAAGAACTACTGTGTGTTCCTAAACCACCGCGGCTTCTGTCGTAGAACCCCAGTATTTATATAAAGAGCTTTTGTTGTGCTGCACAGCAGGATTGTGATTTATAAGAGGTCTAAACTGGATCCGAACTCATTTAAAACTTTTAATGAGCAGGAATGTCTTAATTCATCACATGGCATCTGTATCCCCTCTCGTCCCTGATTACCGTCCCGCCTCTTTTAAAGAAAACTTCTGGATTCAACAAAAGGAACGCTTACAACAAAGTGATGTGAGCTGTAATGTTTCTCGAATATGCCTCTGTAGTAGCGATTGTTACGCTAATAGCACTTTAGCACTAATAGTTCAAATGTGAATGGAAACCGGCTGTCAGAAATTTTTATTGTACGCGGATGGATGAATGGATGGACATTTTAATGCATTTAGTTTTACTGAAAATCTTTCTCTTTGCCATTTGTGGTGTATATTAAAAACATTGACAGTATAGCCCAGGCTGTTGTACTTTATTGCTTGCATGTGACTTGATGACTTCATGACAGGTTGGACAGCTTTGAAGTCTCTCGTGGTTTCCACAGAAGACATGCTTTGAATTTTCATTTTTAAGTGAATTGTATTTGTTCAGCCAGTGCTGTGAGAGATCTCTGGTCCGGTCGAGTAAATGTGTCATTTCATCTCTGTCACTGGGACTGCCATCATCTTTGTTCTTCTGTGGTCCAGCGTTGCTCCTCTTCCTGGGTCTATTAGACCAGCTGTTTTTAATCATGATGCAGGAGACCCGCAGCACTGCATCTTTTGTGAGTCTCTCTTATTTGCCGCCCCTAATTTATATTTTCAGTTCATTAGCAGAGAGCTGAAATGGGGTGTCAGATAAAGGAGACATACAAAATGTGCAGTTCTTTGGGTCTTCTAGGCCAGAAGTAACACCTACCACTTTAGACCACCATCTAACACATTTTGATTCTGGTTTTGCCCCAGATACCCACCACTGCCCCCTGTGGTTACCCCAGTCGCTGGCAGCTCTTGTGCATTGATGATATGCAGTCTCTTTAAGACCAGACAATCTGTGTTTACTGTTTATTTGCCCAGAGCAGCAGCATCTGTTTGTCCTGGGGACAGAAAACTGTGTAATTCTGGCACTATTTGGATTTGTGAGTTTACGGTCCTGCTGAGCCATTTTGATGGTTTGTTCAAAGCTTTTTGCATTCTAGCGCACATACGAACACCTGCGGTCTTTCATCTCTGGCCATGTTTTTTTTACAAGGCAACAGGGAAATAATTACATTGGTATGTTTATTGAGATATTTATCTGTTACTTATTTTTTTAATTCCTAAAGGCCCCTTTTTTAGTTTTCTTTTTCGTTTTATTGACAACAACTGTGAGATTTGTGTAAATACACTTGCATTAAGGTCACAGTGAAACGTTTTTTTCTCTTAGGTGACATTCAAGTGAACAGCTTCTGAAACGAGGAAATGTTGGGCGGGACTTGATTTTTATTCTTTGTGAATTGATTGGATCATTGTAAGTTGGAGGGGTAGAAACTGTCTGGCCATTGGTCAATCGGTATAGCCCCGCCCACAGAGACAGATGTACATCATCAGCAGGAGAGAAGTTGTTTGTGAGGGGGAGGGTAATTGTTTTATTAAAGATTACAAGTGCACATCAGCTTAATCATTAAAAATAATAAATCATAATAAATCATTTATAATTTAAACACTGCAATAATACATAAAGAAATAGTACATTTTAATTTGAATGGTGACTTTAAGGCTCCTATTATTGGTCACTGTGTGTGTGTGTGTGTGTGTGCTTCTATCTCACACTTCCTGAACAACTAACACACTTATTGCTGGCTAGAGTCGTCATCATCTACCCTAGTTTCAGTCCACAAATAAAGGGCCTGTATTCCTCATTCGCTGACTTAAGTATTCTGTTGAGCTGCCAGGAATCTTTGGAGCAGAGGAGCACAAATTAGCCAACAGTATCTAATAGTTTTTCCTCCTTGCTCTGATTCACACTCTCTCACTTTCCTTCTTATCCTCCTCTGTGAGAAGGGAGTTGTGGTGGCAGGTGTCAGCTGAGAGATCTGCTTGCTGATTGGCAGAGATTCTCTGATTGATTTTGAGTCTGTGAGCCCATTCAGTGCCAGATGTGAGATTCAAGGCAAACATTGAAGGTCTGTTTCGGTCATTAATTGAGGGCTGGTGGTGAACTATATGCTTTAATAAAAGCTGCATTGGTAAAACTCTTAGCTGCATTATTTATTGCTATATTCTTTTGGTTCTTTTAGAAGTAGGCATCTCGTAACACAAGTTAAGGGGATAGTTCAGCTAAATATGAAAATGTGGTTATTTTATTTGTTGTTCGACATCTGTATGACTTAATCCCTTTATAGGGTCACCATTTACATTTATTGTATGTAAAAAAGCAGCTTCAGTCCACTATAACTAACAACTTTTGCCATCCACAGAAAAAAGATCACGGGTTACGCAAGGGCCGGTTAATGGCACGGGCAAGTTAACAACAAAAATTTCCGTGTAACGGTGAACACCACAGAGTTTTGGTAATAAATTGGTTGCAAATGCTCTTTTATGTTGTCTTTAGGTCAGTGGTTCTTAACCTTTTGGACTTCAAAGCCCTCGCAACGGTCCACAACAAAATTGAACCCCCTAACCCCACAATTTTCACAGCTTGGCACAGTTTGAAACATATTTGTTATACAATTAACCAAGCGCAAAGGCGTGTCCTAATTTTGCTGTTTTATCTTTGTCGGAGTTTAAATAATTTTAGGCCGTCCTGAGGCCCCCGGTTGATAGACGCTGCTTTAGATGTAGGCAGTTATTTTTTCCAGTTCTGGCTGGTTTTAGAGGTTTCCCTTTTCATTGTATCCATAACCATGTCCTCTAACGCGCCCCTACGTAAAAGCTGACAGATTGTATTTTGTTTCTTGACGTAAAGCAATTTCCTCTCTTTCTGATGTGATTCTCAACGTAATTTCATCCAATTTTGTCCTCCCAAAGGATCCACTGTCCCGTATGAAACTTTAAACAGGCGGTAGTCCTGCGTTTAATCTTCTGGAGCGCATCTGTGCTACAGGATCAGTGCAGATTCTCCTCAGCGCTACAGTGTTCACACAGATTCACTGCATTATTCACCTCAAACTCTCTTTGAGACACTACGACGGCACTTTCTTTAACAGTGGGGGGGGGGTAGTGGGCTTTGGTGAAGCAGCGAGGGGGTTTATTCGAAGGCAAAGACGATATGAATTTGCCATGATGGCTAAGGGTGTCTTTGTATTCGTTTACTGAAGCCACTTGTTTAGCGAGCCAGAGGGAGGCAGAAAGCCGAGGGAAGTTCACCTCAAATGCAGCAGTTTTTTTCTTTCGACTCCGCTGCGGGATGTTGCGGCGCTCATTAATTTCTCAGTAATTGCCCAGAGAAGCTGCAGGCAAGCCGGTGAGGAGCAGCAATTTGGACCTATCATCCTGGCCTTTGTTATCTCTGGGTTTGAATGGCTTCCGTCCATGTTATTCATTTAGAGTGTTGCACATTCTGATACGGTTTAACCTCCAGAAACCTTGCTGGAAGGTATCGGCTTGTTTTTAATTTAGAGAATACAGAATTCTGACCTGTTCTGATACAGTTTGACCTTCTGAGAAATGCGAATATTCACATATGTGGAATATAATTCCACAAGATTCCCAGTCGGAATTATTTGGAAAGCTTTTCTAGTATAGAAAGAAAGGTTGTTTCTATCTCTCTCAAGTTAAATATGTTTTTGTCTCAACTCAAATGAGGGATTTAATAATTGATTGGTTTAATTCATTATTTATGCTTGGCCTCTGCTTAACATATATATTCATATCTTATTCTCTAAGATGGATGCGAGGGCCTTAAGGAATGAAAGGCAGAAATCGATTGTCCCTCTAAGGATGTATTCATCTGTTCATTCGAATCCACTGGCGGTAACGGAGAGTTGCTTTAATCTCCCAAATCTGCTAAACTGATATCATATAAAAAGTTAATTCAATATTTCTGTGATAACTGGGACATTAGAGGACTGTCTGTACAACCAGTATTTACAACCATTAATGTAATTTAGAGCTGCATTACCTGATGCGAGAGGCTTTCTGCAGTCTGCTCTACTCATAAAGAGCCAGCGGTCATTTGAGCCGGAGGCTTCAGCTCGGTAATGGAGCAGCACTTCCCTTTCTGTGGCGAGTGGATACCTGTCTTTATGTCTTCATTACAACAGACTGTTTTATTTGAGTGTAAAATCAATGACAGCTAACTGCCTTCTTAAACAGGGGGCTACAGTCCCTGGGGGCTCGGGGCTCTTTTCCATGTCTTTCTGTTTCTCTTTTGTAACATCTTGATTTCTTAACGATAATAAAGATAAGTTAATAATGCTGCACACTAGCAAAAACAAAACACTAGTGTGCGGTTTGTTTAAGCGATCGTTTGATTAATGTTTGGTTTAAATGAGTTTCTGTGTTTTTACTTTAATGACCAACTTTATACGTTGAACGACTATCTTAATTAGTTTTTTGTTATCTTCTTTGGTCTCTGGCTGATTTTTTTAATTTAACGTCACTAACTACTTTGTTCCTAAGTTACGATCAATTAACTGTCCGTGACCTGCTGTTGATTCCCACAAAACATATTTTGAATTATCTCTCAGTTTGTAAAAACTAGAAAAAAAATGCATTTACAGTTATGTTTTCTCAGACGCAGTTTGATGTCTTGTCCCATAGGCATCTATTGTATTTGTTTGTTGTTCGTTTTTGCAAACCGAGTGAAATTTGTTGTTTGTAGTAATACAGACTAAGTACGTGTCTCCAGCTGGGTTTGTGTTTCCTAATAAATCACAGACACACGGGTCAGGCTGATACAGCCTCGCATTAAGGCTGTTTTGCTGGAGACACACGTTGACCCCCTTTCTACAGGGTCAGAGCATGCAAAGGTTAATCGCATGTAGGCAACCCGCCTTCAGTAAGACCGACACACCATGACTTTAACATGTTAGCGCTGTGGCTGACAAAGTGGCCAGCTGGAGTGATGGATAAGTCTCTCTCTCTCTCTCTCTCTCTCTTCCTGTCTGTCTCTTTCTTTCTCTCTCTCTCTCGTTCTCTCTACTCAGCTTTTCTGTTGAAACTGTTCCATAGTTTCAGTTACACTGACCTTGAGTTTGGCCCACGTGCCTCTCCACAAACCTCATTTATCCAATTGAATGGAGCCATCTCTCAGAGCTCCAGTCCTGCCCTTCTAGACCTAAATCATCAGTCTGCTGTCCCCCCAAACCTTCAGAACTGTGTACCTTCCTTTTTTTAATCCTGCCGTACTCTTTATCTCATGAGAAATTGGAGGGGAAAGCCGGCCTGTTTAACCATCCAGTGTTTATTCCTCAGGGGCTCCTGCTTAAGACGCACCAAGTTGTCTACGTCATCTGGAGACAGGTGTCCCGTGATTAATGTTCTCGCTACGACACACTGTTTTCTCGGGAGTCTGCAAACTGCTATGTCCCCTTTCAACTGCACCAGCAGCTCAGCGGAGTTCCGCCGCTCTGAATGTAGCAAAGTGCTTTTCAAAACAAACACTCCACATGTAGCGCATCAGTGGTGAACATCCCCTTAAATCTTGCAGAACTGTGATATGCTCAAGCATATTTCATATGCGCCTCTAATCCGAAAAACTGCGCTTTGGCGGTGAGATGCGAGCCTCTTCCCACACGTGTTTAGTAGCGTTTAACATGCATGGGAGGACACACACACACCCAAAAACAACAGAACAGCATTACACACACCCTCACTAACATCCTCAATAACACCTTCTCACACACACACACACACACTCACACNAAAACAACAGAACAGCATTACACACACCCTCACTAACATCCTCAATAACACCTTCTCACACCCACTTACACACAAACACACACACACACACACACAAAAACAACAGAACAGCATTACACACACCCTCACTAATATCCTCAATAACACCTTCTCACACCCACCTACACACACACACACACACTCACACACACACTCACACAGACATACTTGCATATGTGTTTTATGGGGACTCCCCATAAGCGTAATGATTTTTATATTGAATTAAACTTTCCTAATTAAACTTTCCATCCACTTGCATTAACCCTCACAGAAAACTCTTGGCTTTTAATTCAGATAAAAACATTTAGTTTGTTTTTCAAACAATTTGGTTTATGAGGACACAGGAAGCGAGTCAATTTTCTCTTAATTTCGTAATGAAAAGTTAAATGCTTAACCGTAAACATTCTGCCCCCATTTAACTGCCCCACTAACCCCTCTGTCCTCCTCTATTCATATAGCCTCCAGTGAGGCCCCTCGCTTGAGATCTTTAATATGTTGCTGACTGATCGATTTGTCTCCTGTTGTGTTTTTTTTAAATAGAATTTAAAAGTTAGACTAAATAAAAAAAACATTGAAAAATCAAGATCCTTGAGATTATCTGTTCAGGTGGGTGTTAATAATTATGCCATCCNTTTTTTTTTTTTATATATATATAAATATATATATAAATAAAAAATTTTATCTAAATATATATATAAATAAATATGTGATGTCAAAGCATTATTCCTAAATTGTTAGCGGATAGTGGCGCGTTTTATACACATTAGAGAATGTAAAAAAATGTTTGAATATCATTCTAATAAACGAGCAATAACAGTAATACAGCGTCTAAAAAAACTGGACGTTTGGATGTTCCTAGCTTTCAAAATAACACTTTAAACGTTTTTGTTACTTAATGGAAACATTAGGGAAATGTTCTTACAACCTAAAATTGTCTGGGCCTCTCCTCAATTTTTCCAACCTCAGACCTCTGAGATTCATCGGAGAAGAACAAAGCCTCCATTTGCGTCCTCCATCGAGGCACAGACTGCTAATGCACCATTAGGAGGTACTCACCTCTTCTCACTGATGTCTGTTTCCTGGGCTTTCAGGGTTTTGTCGAAGTGCAGAAAAGGTTTTTTTTGGTCTTTCTCTGTACGATCCACCCCAACCCCTGTCTTTCATTTCCTGTCTCTGTCCAATAATGTCTCCTCTCACGCTTTGTAACTCTGTCCCTGCCTCTCACCTCGGCCTCTCCCTCCAGTTTTTGATGTGATGACTAAAGCTCCGGTTTTAACAACAGCAGAACTTTAACAAATAAAGCAAACTTGTTAAAAATTGCACGCCGCATAAAGCTCGTCTGAGGAGACGGTTTCCAGGCGCGTTCTGACTCTATAAACGATTAAGGATGTTCTGAACAGCACTGATTCGATATGTTAATGCTCTGCCTAATCACATTCACGTCACTGTTACACATACGTTCTGCATGAGGAAAATGAGGTAGCTTAGTGATGTGAGAAAAAATAAGCAGAAGATCTTGGTTCTGAGAACAATATTACAACTTTTTAACGTTAAAAAGGTGTTCTTCCAACAGTATGATATCTTCGAGAGACGTTTTAGAGAACGTTTTGAGAACATTCCCTGTTAGCTGGGTTTAATGTCGTTTCGTTTTGTTAATTTTTTTTTCTGATGATTTGGAACAACGTCTGTTGGTGAATCCGTCAGAATGTGTTTCATGTGTTCACAAGGGGGAAATT
Source organism: Botia almorhae (assembly GCA_036877575.1). NCBI lineage: Eukaryota > Metazoa > Chordata > Actinopteri > Cypriniformes > Botiidae > Botia > Botia almorhae. The sequence goes on along the minus strand of JAZGTJ010007931.1, from coordinate 7,318 downwards.
TAGATTTTGTTGACTTAAAAGCAGCGAGACCCATTGATCAAAATGTTTCTGCTTTTTACGCCTGTTCAATTAAACGTGCTGTCCACTCAGACTGTGGTTTATTAAGTCTGCTACAACACGCTGCTACAATATAGATGTTGATGCACCAGAGTTCGGTTACATTAGTGTAGAGCCATTTCTCACCTCCCGGGGCATTAAAAATGGCCGTCGCCCTCAGGCTAAAGTGCTCCCTCACCAAACACAGTGTCAGCGCCCACTTTTACCCTGCCAACTGTGAGATACACACAGTCTCTGTGTCTCTCACAGCCTTCTTTATCCTGTCCCACGGTGGGAAAGGTATTCAGCTGAAGAGTGTGCTGATAATTTAAACACCGGTAACGGCAGGAATTTGTTTTATCAGCTTCTCACCTAAATCCTTTCTTATATACCAGCGTGTGCTAATTCTTGGCGGCATCGTCTTCTAGCTCGTTTAACTGTCCCGATTAGGCGTTTTAGAGGAAGTGCATGTAAAGCGATTAATTATTTACGTTGACTGAAAACTCACGCAAGCGTTAGATTCACTTTTATAAGTGCGGCGTCATGGCGAGGTTGTCGAACATGCCAGCTCGTCACCGCCGACGACAGTCACGCTGGGCAAATACTCGTGATGATGTTTGATTTGCCACACGGAACTGGATGATTTATCACTGCTGGTGTTTGATTCCTTATTCACAGAGATTGCTTTGGATATTCCCTTCCAATAACAGAGAAGGAAATGTCAGCCGCCCCTTCTTTCGTTGGCTCGGCAGGCATCGCTTCGTCTCTCAGTGTGCCCTTATCTCTGATTGATGGGCAAAACAGCCTCTTCTCTCAGCGTTGTCAATCAGAATCCCCTATAAACATTAAACATACACCACCGTAGTCATATACACACAGCTGGACCGGCTCGGTCCGTCTCTTTCATGCCTGCACGCGTATATATACGCAGCTGTCAATGAACAGTGTTCTGTGTTTTGTCAAAAGGATTGTGTTGGTTCCCAAGGGCCAGAGATGATGGGGGTGGGCGCCCCCTAGAGGCACCCATCAGCCTTGCACATTATTGGCCTATTAGTAAGTGGGCGAAAACAGAACATTACACCCAAATTCTGCCAAAAATCGAAACATCCTCTTTATTGACTGTTCCAGTGGGCCAGTGCAGACTAAACAAAGTTTGATGCCAGGCCAAAAAACATGGCATCTTATTTGTGGATGTCTGTACAGAATGAAAAACTATTTCTCAATGTGTTATAGTGGGGCATAATGAATGTTGACTTGCTGAATCGGTGTTTCAGAATGCATCAGTGTTTTATAATCTCTTGTTTTCTCTCTGCAGTTATGTGGCTGTGGGCTGCTGGGTGTCGGAATTTGGCTGTCTGTGTCTCAGGGCAGCTTCGCGACCTTCTCTCCCTCCTTTCCCTCCCTCTCCGCTGCCAACATGGTCATCGCCATAGGCACCATCGTCATGGTGACGGGCTTCCTCGGTTGTCTGGGTGCCATCAAGGAAAACAAGTGCCTGCTTCTGAGCGTGAGTTGTGCCACATCTACACATCCTAAAATGTGAAACAGTAGCAGACCTAGAAAATACTTTTTAATCCCCATAGGCGTCTGTCATAAACATATTTTCCTCATAATTTGCATCTTGCCATTAAAAAACTATTTAATATATTTCCTTGCAACTCTTTCCTTTCCTAGGTGGGTTAGATAATTATATGATGCCCTAGATAATTATATTTGTATGTTTTTGTGAACAATTATAACTACAATTGTAATGCAAGTAAGATAATGAACCACCAGTCTGTTGTTATAAAAAACGTGTTATTGATTAAAGGTAGGGTAAGTAGTTTTAGATGGGCTAGCAATAGCAAGCTAGCTTTGAAAACATAAGATCCCGCCCTCCCTTCAGAGTGCTCCCCAAAGCCACGCCTCCTCCAACACATAAAGGCATACATAGTTTGACAGAAAAGCAGGATATTAATTAGACCGAATATGCAAACAAACATTTTCCACAGAAGATAAACATGTATGTAAATATTTTTGACCACTATGGAATTCTGTCCGGATGTGAGGAGACTTTCAGCCAGCAAGTTTCTGTAACAAATCGTCCACCCTGCCTTTCATTTTACACTTTTTTTTAGAATGATCCTGATTGGTCAGTTACTACATTCTGCAGTCAGTTATTTTGGCATAATGACAGCTAAACGCCATAATTAGCCGCTATGCTTAGAACCCAGTAGGAACATTTCTTTCTTCTCACCTAATAAAATTATTTCCATCAATATTTCATGTCTGTATATTTATTTGTGTGGTAAATAGCCGTGTAATACTCAAGCCGGCTGGTTGTTATCTCCACATAAACCCTAACGGGATAATCACACGGTATCCTTTACTTTATAAAGCATTATACACACAGACTTCAATAAAACTGTTGCTAATTAGCTGAATAACAAAATGAGTTTCTTTATTGCACTCGAGGGTTTCGGTTTAAAACTTTCTCTTCCTTTGTCAGTTTTTCTTTGATTTCACTCTCACTTTCTCCGCCCACCCCAGCAGTTATTTGGCTAATGGAGTTCCAGCTTAATAAAACACGTCTGTCACTTTATCGTCATTTACAGCACTGACTAATGCATCCATTACGATGTCTTATTGTTGGCTTCTAGAAAGTAAACAATATTAAAAACATCACTGTCTGCTTATAGATTTGCCTTGTGCGTACCAACAAGCATTCACTAATTAGCTAATAATATAGAAGCTGTTTCATTACAGGTCTAATCAAGGCAAAAAGGATGCGCTCTTTTGGGTCTAAGCGAAGGAAGGGATGTTTAGAGAATCTCATAACCCAATCTAACCCAGATTTATCATCGTGCCTACCAGTCATTATTTTTTAATGTCAGTTTCTGATTCATAAGGTTCCCAAAATGCTTTTTAGGTTGGACTGGTGTAAATTCAAATTGCCTGACCTTTAGCGCTAGCTAGCTGTGCTGTATATAGCTCCTGTCGCCAGCACTGATGGAGAGTAAGACTTCAGAGAAGGGTTTTAGCATTGTGGGGTTTGAGATCTAAGCTGTCTGCCTTGTCTTCTACCATCTGATGTACCCCCCCTCCCAAGAGATCTGGGAAGGAAGTATATTCAAAGCCAAATAGTTCCTAACATCAATACCTTCAGCTCTGCCCTATTTATGTTCTACATATGGCCAAACCAACATGTACAGGAAGTGACATTTCATAAACGAGCAGGCGTATACACACACTGTGTCATTCAGCGAGTCGGCGTGACCACACGTAGACAACACAAACCCTCTCTCTCGCTCTCTTCTAATGATGGAAGGGAACTTGGTAAACGTACAAAATTTTGTGAACGTGTCAGAGCTGAAGTTCAATAAACAAGCGTCTTAAAGGCTTTCAGATGGTCTGAATCGACATCTCGGATGGACTCTGACAGGAACGGTCATCAGAAGATGACTGGAAAGTGTTCCGCTCTGAGAAATAATGTTTACTGGCGGACAGGCGCATGCTGTGTGGAAGGCAGTGTAAATATTTAGCGGAAGGAGTGAAATGGAACGAGAGGAGGCGAATGAGGGCAGAAAGCAGAGATGATTTATTCAGGGTTTTCCGTCTCTCTCAGTCACTCATCACTTAATGTCTTTTCTGTGTCTTTCTTGCAGTTCTTCATCGTCTTGCTGATTATTCTGCTGGCCGAGTTGATTCTACTCATTCTTTTCTTCGTCTACTCTGATAAGGTAAAGCAGCTCATTCAACAATTGTTTACCCGTCATGTTGTGTTGCATTTCCAAAAACCTGGGCTGCGTTTCTCAAAAGCATCGTAAGCCCGAGTATACCGTAGCACAAATCAGCACACAATGCTTTTGAGAAACGTAGCCCTGATCTGTAACTAGCAGTGCTTAATAATAGTTTGCTTAGAACTCCTAACGCCATGTTTTAAGCCTGCACCTGCACTGTTTGTTTGAGGAGGGAAGGTTAGACAAACGGAAACAATGAAAAATTTAAATTTGAGGGAACCAAACTACATCAATATTTACATTAAAATGTTTGCATTTGGCAGATGCTTCTATCTCATGTGACTTACATTGCATTCAGGACATACATTTGACCAGTATGTGTGTTCCCTGGGACTCGAACCAACAAACATCCCACAATGCTCTACCAGTTGAGCTACAGGAACACCGCATCTAGGCACCAGCATATCAGAGTCTTGGGAATAAGTCCTTTTGACTTAAGCCAGTAAGCGACCACCAAAAATAGCCTAGCAACCGCATAGCGATGTCCTTCTGACTACCCATAATCATTTTGCATGGCCACGCTTATATTTTTTACATGAAAATGTAAAACGTCAGCTAAACAAAGTTGCGTTAAAATATACTGTTATTTTATAGTTTGGGTTTTGTTGTAAATTGCTGCTCTGTGCTGTGAATTTTGTTCCAGTTCTTTAATGAAGTCTTTAAACCTTATTAAAGAGAGCAGCAGTTGTCTCTCTTGTACGTGGCAGTGGAGGTTAAGAGTTTTCATCACTGGCCGAGCAGCGGAAGGTCAAAGGGGTCACCTCACACAACAAGGCTTGATCCGGCCAGTTGTCGTCACATCATTGACGCTGAGCTTTCTGTCGCTCTGACCTTCTGCCCGCCTCAGTGGTCAGGCCTCTGATCGCCCTTTCTCATGGTCTTCGAGCCACCGCGCACGCACAGAACTGGAAATGATGCCGTGCCAACTGGAATGTTTAAAACTGAGCAATCTGACCTTTTGACACCATGCAGATCCTGGTGGATTACTACCCATCCAGAACATTCAGAGGTCCTGTTTCCTCTTTGATACAGTCACACGTGTCACTAAGCAGATGCTTCGAAGTGTGCACTGCAGGGCTCCTTTTCAAGGGCACGTTTTAGAGCGCCTCCGGAAAGCGCAGACGGCAGGAGGCGTGAACGGATTTCTGGGTGGCTCATCATTCAATTCTTTTGCCACGCTCTCAGTGGAAACTAAAGTAATTCACTTACCCACAATCCATTTAGAGATTAGGATCTGCCTATCTCCAAGGTACGCAAACTGCCTGGCTGTCTTATCTGTGCGTGTAACTCACACTCAACCGAAGACCACAAACAGAGGCTGTATCTTGGCAAAATGAACGGCGCTTTCTTTCAGACATTGGAATAGTGCTCAGTTCTGTCTGCAGGATTTTTGTTTTTTGCAAGCATAACACAAGTAAACACCAGTTTGTTTCTTCATAGAAAACCTGACAGACAAAAGTGCACCCAACATGCATTCATCTTTTAAAATGGCTCACAGACCCCCAGCCATGCATCGAAGTTGTTTCCACGGCCGATATAAGATATCACTGCGACCTTTAGCACAGTGTGAAGAGAGAGACGCTTCAGACAGGAGAAATGGAAGATGAGATTTCTTTCAGCAGTGCAGAGATGCGAGCATGTCTCTTTCATTTCTCCAGCGTGTGAAGCGGACTGCAGGGGTGCTGCGGTCGCTCCAGCCGCGCAGAGTGACGGCAGCCATCAGAGGAATCTTTAATTGACTCTCGTATTTGATCTCCAAATCAGACAGCATTCATTATCACATCTGAGAGAGAAAAGGCACGCTGGCATTGTATGAAAACATAGTAGCCAAAAACATGCTGACAGTAGTTGCCTCTTTGTACTTATGCTATTCGGTTTAAAAAGGCTTTACAAGGCTTTGTAGATATGCTTTAAAAGCAGCGTGAACTGTAAGTTGCAAACGACTTCAGTGTTCCGACCTAATTTAAAATAAAACTGACAAATTAAACGTGTTTTTTTATTTACTGGGATTTGATTGGTTCTAGAAAAGTAGGCGTTGTAGGATGCAAATGACTATCGTTAGAGGGGGAGGTTAACGGCTCTGACTCCGCCCTAACCGTCAAACTGACATCATCAGAGAAGGTCCGCTGTTTCAGAGGGATAGCGCATTGAATTAAATAAAAGAATGTGCACAGATAAATCTTTTATAATAAGCATTGCAATATTACATAAAAAACAAGAATAGTATATTTTGATTTCATGGTGACTGTCACCTGTTCTTTATATAAAAAGTTAATGCCAAATGTTTTGTTAAGTAGTGCCAGACGACAAGAGCTGTAAAGCTAGTTTTTTCCATCCGTCATGGATCTTTTATAGAGCATGTTCTTCCCCGCAGGTATGTTGGGAAATTGAGGCGTGGTTTTGGATTAAAACATGGTGACTGCACATGCGGACCTGCAGTGACCCTCCATCTGACTGCGGCAGATGGCGGAGGCCAGGCACCAGATTACAGCATCCGTCTTTACACTCATGACCTCATTCTGAAGCGTGTGCTGCAGGACGCTGGCCAAATGAAGCTACATTAGCTGCTTTGAAAAGGGAAACGCACGGTAGCATGATTTTTTTGGCTTGGCTTACAGAGACGGATGAAAGCATTACCATTGTACTGCATTTTCGCCTGTTCAACTGTAGCTACGTTTAATCCGTGGATGACTCATGATTTTTAGCCTCTAATGTTGTGCCATTAGGCGAGTAAAAAACGATACAATTAGGGGTGTTCTAAAATTTGAGTAGCGCCCTACATGTGCCTAAAATGGATATGGATCGTCCTTGATGTACCCTCATTGTGTCAAATATCCCTTGTTTTTATTAAAAAGTAAAACTCTTAGTGGCGTTTTAAAAGGTCCCCGATTGCGTATCGCAATTTATCAGTCGCGCAACACGATAGCCCCCACGGGGTTCTTATTATTTCCAATTTATGAGGCAGTTTTTGGAAAAGTAAAGCTTGCGATCTCATGCGGCAGCGTATTTGAGAGTTTGTTTGTTTGCGAGTTTGTTTGTTTACTTGTCTGTTGCTTTTGGCCGAATGGCTAAACAAATTTACTCTGATTAAACAGATGAACAAAGCATGTGCCAGTGTTAAATGATTTGCACTGGGCTTTCCAACTGACAATTTTAGGTTGTAGGAACGTTTCCCCCAACATTTCCATTGAGTAAAATTGTTTATAAAATGTAACAATTTTATTTAGTAAGTTCTAGGAACGTTCTTCTTTAGATGCTGTATTAACACTGTTGCTTGGTTAAAAGACCATTACTTAAGCATCTTGTAAATTCTGTATTGTTTTTAAAGTGTTCCACTAACAACTTAAATGGTTTTGATATACGAAATTTAAAATGTTTAAAAACAGTCTACTAATGCTAATGCAAGAATTTGTTTTGATAACTTCTCGAGATTGTTAGCCAATGTTCTGAAAATGTTTCCTGTTAGCTGGGTTTGCAAACTGCTGCAATAACGGCCATTTGTC
>JAZGTJ010007930.1:3246-16215 GCA_036877575.1 Botia almorhae | reverse complement strand
TGGAAAAACAATACAATATGAAACAATATGAAAAAACTCAGAGAGGGGCAAGAAGGGGAAAGAAGGAGAGACTGTGAGATATGGTATTAGACACCAGCCATGGGTGGACAGGAACGAGCATGAAAAGGAAGATTGACAAGAAAAGATATTGAGCAGAAAAGGCAGATGGAGTTGGAGCAAGTATCAAGAGAAAAGAAAAGAAGAAAGAAATGGATTGATAAATAGGGCAGAAGATGAAGACATTTTGTGTTACTTCAGGAAAGGAGACAAGATTTCAGCTTGAGCATGTGTGCGTGTTTGTCTTTAGATGAGTAGATGTGTATCATGTACAGTACTGGATGAGCTGAAGAGAGTGAAGGTGGCAGCAGGTGTGTGAGTTGATTGCAGGGTCTTGCTTTCGTTTCCTCTATTCATCTCAGGGGAGAATATGCGTCGGGTGGTCTCGGCTAAAAATAAACTCCTTAGTGTCTCTCTCTCTTGCTCACTCTCTCTGTCTGTGAGGCTCTTTCGACACCTCATGGGTCCATAGTTAAAACCTGTAACAAGTCAGAACCAGATGCCGATAAGAACTCAACAAATAGTGACTCTGATTTTTTTCTTTGATTTACCAAACAAACTGTTTCTGTATAATAATTTTTGTCCTGTTTAAGATTATCAGCATTAGTTGATCATTACCTTGTTGAAATACAAGTTAATATACTGGTTTAAAGCTGGTCATTAACTGGCTTTTGACAATTCAGACAAGCTTGTAACTACCATGTTTTAAAACACAAATATATCCAGCAGGGTAAACACCAGCCTGTACAGTCAACAGAATCTCTGAAGACACTTGTCAGTGAATAATAAACGTTTATCTTTCTTGTTTGAGAATTTTGAGTGACAATGGTCAAATGTGTTTGTTAGATTCCAGCAATTATGTCTTCAATTGTTTTATGCAGCCATCGACCACCCTGCTAGATTTTGGCATCAACGTCGGCCATTTCCAAACCTCCCAGCCCATCATCAGTGAGGGGACAGGCTCTTATGTAACAGCATAAGTGACTGATTGTTTAGTGCATGAGGGGCAACAGTCCTTTCTATCGCCGTCTCTTAATCTTTCTCACTCTATTACAATGGTTAGGGTGGAAGTGACAGCATCCCTTTGAAGACTGTAGCCTTAGGCTGGTCCTGAGTCGGTGGGATGTGGTGCATTCAGGTGGAACGTTAAAACCGACCTCATCTGACGACCTATGCTGGCTGACAGCGCATTAAGCATGTGTCTTTTAATCTGTTTATGCTCTACGCAGGCTTCCATGTGGTAGCTGCAGAAGGTTGGTGTTTCCTCAAGGGCATGAATAAGGATGCCATATGTCACCATTTTTAAAACCACATGATCAGTCATTATTTTAGCAGTACATGGACACATTTGCAATAACACTGTATGGCTGTGCCTTTCTAAGGCCAATAAAGCAGTGATCACCTACTATTAGCGGCCTGTTTTTCCATTTTCTTTTTTACTTTCTCCATTGCTAGCAAATCTTCAATAAATGTTTCCACATCATACACAGGCCCACATGGAATCTGCATTAATAGTTCCATTTGTGAAGGCAGAGCGCTTTATGCATGTTTGATGGTGTTATTATGGAGCACACAGTCTTATCTAGCATTAGGCTCTCCCCAGTAGATGTGTGGCTTCCCTCACAAAAATGCAGCTTTGAGCAGCAGTTAATCTATTTGTGATCAATACTTAACACTGGCTACAACAGGAGGTTAAAGACCACTGTGTGTTTGGGAGGCTTAGGTTTTAAGATGTGTGGCTGAGTTTTAAGATGTGTATACAGAATATCATATTACTGTTACTGTTTATGTAGCATGCGGTATGCATACAGAGCACAGGGTGGGAATTTGCCAACATGCAGTATTTTGGTGTGTATCCCATGATGCAATGTCTGAATTAGAATGTGTTGAGATCAGCCATGATTTTTAACATCTCTACCAATTACTGCTTTATAAAACTGCCGAGAGACATTTGTGATTTTTAAAACTTTTTTTTGTTTTTATTTAAAAACAACCTTTATTTCAGAGATTACAATAGGCCACCACAGGTCATTACTGTTTATAATGTTTAGCATTGCACAAACACACAAGTTAAAAATGCATAGTTCAAAAAGTTGGCAGTACAGAATGTGCTATGCAGTATTCAGTAAGCAGTATGCTAGACAAGCATCTATTTTTATGTTGGATTGTGGACCTGGGTGGATTTGTGAGCTGGTTAAGGATGTTTGTGTTTTTAATGGTGACTGTACACCTGATGTAATGCACAGATTTTTCCTTCCATCTGAATGCGAGTCTCCCTCAGGCTTTAATTATACAGCCTTGCCTTAAGTCTGATTCTCCTGCGTTAAATGCCAAACAAGGTTACACGTTGTGTATTTATACATTCACCGACTGGAACAGTGACTGGAATACAGGTAAAAGTAGAAGATTAGGTTTTACATTTCTAAGAAAACCTTCAGTTTTGTTTACCTGTGCAGAACTTTCGAACAAGATACCAGTTCCCAGGGTGTTTCTATGAAGCTGCTACCTGTGGCTTATGCATGGTTATGGTTATGGGTTCAAATTCAAAAGAACGCACGTTGTTGTGAAATATATAGCTTGAAAGCACATGAAGTTTCTTTGGATAAATGTTTTTTAGATTGATGGTTTTTAGTGCATTAGTTAGTTGCTATGGAGTGGGATGGCTGCTAGGAAGTTGCCCAAATCACAGGAGCCCACCTCCAGGTCTTTAAAATTTTCTGGCTAGATATTGTTTCATTGTTAGGTTCAATGTTAAGTTTATTCGCCCACTTTGTCGACCACATAAAAACTGGAGAAAAATCATTTAATCACTTTAGCACTACTCTCTTTAACAAACCACATGATCTGAGATATGTTAGTAGCACTCACAAATATAGAAAAACTTTGTTAAAACTTGACTGGCACTGAAAGGGACATTTTATTTGATCTTCACTATAAATGGCTCAGTCATAAATCGGTCAAATCATGTTTTACTGTATTGTACTAATATTGTCAAGGTTTCTGTGACCTTTAGGGATTTGAGTGTAGGATTGAGTGTAGAATATGTTCTCACCCATATAGTGAAACAAACCCAACCTAAATGTGACCATTTTATGAGGTGGTGATTTTGTATGAATTCATACAATTCATACAAAGCAAGCATAAAGTTCCACCCCTAACCCCACCCCTAAACCTAACCATTACTGGGCTGAAAGCAGGTCATACAAAAACATATGAATAAGATTATTTGAATTCATATGAGTTAGCCATTAAATCACTGAAGTGTAAAATAGTTTTGCCATGAAACGAATAAAAAACAAATTGCCATAAGATTGTGTTGACGTGTGTTTTGTTTGGTGATCAGCACTTTCTTCCTCAAGTAAGAGGAAATAAAGGGGTACGAACAGTTGAAGACAAACATTAAAGTGCATTTAATGCTTGTTACTTCAGGGAAAAGAGAACGAAAGTTCCCAAATCAAGGCAAAATAAAAGAACAAAGAGCAAAGAACATTGTTTTCTCTGCTGTTTACTTTAGTATTTGCTTTAAATTAACTTGATGAATTTGTGGAGTTACTTCATTCCTCAACCTTATGTCATTATCAAATCTTACTTTGTCTATTGCTTTTCTCATTTCTTTCTTATTTTCTTCCCCTGCTCTCTCTCTTTTTCCCTCTCCACATTGAAATGCACAGAAATAGCAATGCAAATGTCCTCTTCCAAAATGGTTTAATATGATCTCTATATCTTCTCATAACCCTCTATTCTTGCTGTCATTTCCCCTTTCATCCATTTTTTCACTCCTCCGCTTCATCATTCCTTTGTTTTATTGTTTTTCGTGCTCGTTATGCTAATTGGGCGCCAACGTATCTAAGAAGAAAATCTATTGCCTGATTTTTTTTCCTTTATTTTACACTCTCTTGCTCTCTCAATTTTTGTCTCTCTCTCTCTCTCTCCCTCTCTTTCTATTTATATCTGTGTTGTGGGAGTGTTTGGTCAGACCCTTTACACTACTCATTTGCTTCCCCCTCTCTCTCTCAAATTCTTATCCTTCGTTACCATCCCTTATGGAAAACAAATGTGGATTCTGCTTTCTTTCATCTCATCCAGCGTTTACACAGGGGCGTGTTCCACATTCCGGCAGTATTCTGGATGTCTTTGATAGCGTGTCGGAGCCCTTAAATGTTGCTTGATCAACAAGCTGTGTGGAACGTAACCAGACGCATGCCTATGCTTAACAGTATACCTGGATATGCGCCAATCGAACAGTGTGTATATGTGTGTATGGTGAGATGAAGGGCAAGTCAGACAGTGCTGGGTCAATTAGAGGGATACAGAACGATTATCATCGGCATGTGGTACTATGATTATCCCATGACTGCATCTTGGGAAGATTTAGAAAGAAAGAACCCGCTGAGTGGTGAATGGGTAAAAGCTCTGAATGGCCCACACATTTTAATTGTGCTTGCCTCTTCATAATCATACTAATACTCTCATGTATGATCTCTAGGAAATTTGTCTTGTGCCACATTGTACAGTCAGCACCATATAAAGACATAAGATAATATATGACAAACAGAGGCTGCAAGTAACTATAGAACATACAGTAACAAAAACAAACCTAGAAATACACATACTAAGCACTTTTAGGCTTCACCTGCTAGTGCGATTTTTGGTCATGCGCACAGGATACATAACACGTACATGGTCACAATTATGACCAATGTGGAAACACAGAGTATCATTCTAGTCCTGTTACAAACCTCAAAAGTGTTGTTACATTAAATCAAAGCAAATAGTTTGCAAGTGTTTGCATGCTGTCTGCAAGATTGGCTTTCTCACAGGAAATAAAGCGTTTGAAACGTATTACATATTAATTCAGCAGAACAAATAAAAAGCTAATGTGACTCTTTATCCTCACTCAAAGATGTTCTAATACCTAATTTGCCATTTACGTTCTTAATTCAAACTTTATGCAGTGAGAGCAGCTAGTCTTTCATTTTTAATTTAGCCAATTACTCGCTGTCGGAACTGAACAGCCACTTTTCCAGCATCTCGCCGCAGCTGCATACCGATGTGTCATTTTCTTAGCGGTCTCTTTCTCTCACATGGTGTTTAGCGTCGCTTTTAGCGATTGTGTTTCGACCTGGCCGGTACTGCTCAGCATTTACAGCACGGACTAAACCAACCTCTCCCTCAGAGCCAAATCAATGTCACTGTTTATCTCTATAAAAGCCCTCTGTAAAAGGCTGACGACGGGCTCCTTTGTGAGTTTATGAAGAGCGAGGCATCTCTCCAGCCTCTACCTGCCATGCTTTTGTCTATGCATGTAAAAGAGGCTTTTGTCCTACTGTTTTCTGCTCTCTCTCTCGCAATCTCTCCTCCATCCGATCTCTGGATGGCATTTTTATAGAGTTAGAGTTTGAATAATTGAGTGCTGAAAGATGACTGCGTGGAGCACAGTACAGCACGGTTGATGTCAAGGGAATTCTTGTAGCCATCCAGACCCATTCTGTGTTTTTAAAGCACGGCTGTGACAGTTTTACAGTTACATATGTGTAAGTCTGTACAGTACGTTGGAGTTGTAGTCGAGTTGGTGTGAGAAGTGAGGTGATTCTGAGCTGGAAAATTTCTAAAAAAAAATTCAGTTTGGAATAGAAACAGGAAAGAGATCCTAATGCTAACTTTTTCTTATTTTTATACGTATTTCTCCTTTCTCAACATATGTAGAATAGAAGTCTAGAATAGAGTCTTTGCCACAAGTGTTATTTATAGTGACTGAGTTTGCCAAGTAGGACATGTTTCTGAATCAACATTTTTGCTTATCCTGAAACACCCCTGTTATCAATCAATTAGATTGTAGGATTAGGTTTGGGTTCAGTGTTTTGTACACAAGCCTCTAATTCAGTAAACCTTATTAACCTATTAGTTTTCTTTGATTTTAGGGGTAAGCTGGGGTTTGGGTTATTGGTCGGGTTTAGGTTAGGACTATATTTCTTGGACAGGAATGTTGTTCCAGTACCAGCAAAAGCTGTTGATCCAGAAACGCGTTTTCTTGGCCAAGTGACCTGTTATTTATGGTGGGGACAAAATTAACAAGAAGTGCTCCGCACCATTGTTTGAAATATGGAAAAATACAGTTTTCATTTTGCTAGTGTGGTTGTTGAAAAAGCATTATTCTCTCTCTCACACACACACATACACACACACATACACACAGCTGTCAAACTCTCAGCTTTGATTTATCACTTATCAGTGACTCTGTATCCATTGCAAAAAATGTGTCCCTACTGCTCGTATCTCCACACATCCAGGCCGTGCTGGTTTACAGAGCACCAGAACAACCAGGCACAAGAAAAGTTTTATTTTTCTCAGGTTTCATCAGCCTCATGGGCTGCCCAATGTAGCTCTGTCTGTGCAATAGTCATGTGCAATACCTGTTTTATCTATATACTTATTTTACAACCCAGTTTCGCCTTATATTTTTATACATCTCCACACCAACACATTCACATTTCATTCAGCACATGTAACTGAATGTTGTATATTTTGGACAAAAAGTTTCCTTTTTGTGTTTGGATTGAAATTATTGATTATTAATTAAATGATTTATGTATTACTTGTATATAATGAATATTTATAAGTTATGCACTTGCTATTTTGTGGCATCACACAATTAATAGATCTGTAAAACATTTCTATGTGGTTGCTATGAATACATGCAGAAATTGCAGCTCAGTAAAAAATGTACCCTCATGCTAATTCATCATAGTTCTCCTAATGGAAGTGTGAGGATTCTTCATATAAACAGCTGTGTTATGTAAGCTGTGTAAACAAATTTTAGATTCATAGGCTGACATAAACCACATTTATTTATATCTCTATCACAACAACACGACAATCGGCTGAAGATATAGATGTACATTTGTCTCATCAGTCTTTTTGAAACATTGCCCTGTATTGATATTCCACAAACATTCTGTTAGAATCACTGAATGCATTAAACTTTGTGTAGATAAATGTAAACTACGGCAAAGTAAGATTAAATGTTTAATATTGTTCTGTTCCTTACTTGGCATCTTGTTAGCAACATACATTTCAAATAATTACCCAGCGGCTTTAAAATTTAGATCTAAAAGTGAGGTATGACTGCAAGAACATTGGATGTTTTGGAGTAAAACGCAATGGACAGTGATGGCATTTCAATATTTATGAGTTCTGATTGGTTCTTACATTTATATGTACACTGATTTGTGATTGGTCATGTTTTTCTTACAACTGTTTAACTATCTACAGCCAGCAACTGCAATCCTAAGCTTACTTGAAGCTTACTGTTGGCTGTCTGTTATAATACTGTTCCTGCAAGCACTGCTGTTTTTTTAACCTAATACAATTCCAATTGTTTATGACATTTGTGAAGTGAGTCGACAGTGGTAACCAGAATAATTGCAGGGAATCCAAAAATGAAAACTGTAAGTCAATCTGCATTTGTTGAGTGATGCCAAAGAATCTATTATCTGTACACAGCAACACCATCTGTTTAGTTTCAAACACCATTATCATATCAACAAGACACTGTTTGCTGTTCTCATAATTGGAATAAATAGTTTTAGTATAATTTTATCTAGCAAGAATGCATTCTTTCTTGCTTTCTCTCTCTTTCTCTGTCTCTCTCCCTCTGTCTCTCTCCCTCTGTCTCTCTCTCTCTCTGTATCTCTCTCTCTCTTAAGATTCAAGATCCTCTCTCTCTCTCCCAGGAGGATGGCAAGGTAGTGGATGGCAGTCTGCTGGGTGACGCTAACGGGGTGGAGCCTGGCACAGGCCGACAGAAGGAGAGCGGCAAATGGCAGAGGCCACGCTTCACACGGAAAGCCCTCATGAGGTGCTGTCTGGTCAAATGGATCATCGCCAGCACTGGACCCAAAGAACAGGGTGAGACATACAGTAGAAGAGCACAGCCTGGGTCTGCTTTGTTCTAGGATCTAATGAAACAGTAATTCGGATAATCCCTGCTTGGGATCAGAACTGCAAGTCACTATCAACTGTTCACCTGGGCTGAAGTGGGAAATGTAAGCAGAGTGTCAGCCTGAAAATACGCTGTATGCAATTGCTGTGTTGGCCCATGATTACTTTCCATTCGGTTTAGGCCTTAAATTCATGCTGAAAAAGTTATGGGAAACAACTGGTTTCTATCATTTGTTGAGATGTTGGAAGTACGTCTTGGCTAGAGTTGCTGATAATGGGGAGACAGAGCCAAAGCTGTTCAAAGGGAGACAATTTAAATTACAGACAAGAATTCAGATTTGGAAATTTAGGTAAGAAGGAAGCAAAATGTGAATTGATATCTTTTCAAATTTAGGCTCAGTATGCATCAGAGCAACTGTAAATGATTTCTTAAATGCTGATTTAAGCACATGCTTTTACTTAGAGACAATGTGAATTATAGAACCGAGTGTGTGTGTGTGTGTGTGTGTGTGTGTGTTGACGGCTGTATTACATGAGGCTGTATTACATTTGCAAAACTCATTGATTTTCTCACGCAGAATGTATGATTATGCTGCACGACACCTTTACCGATCTAATAACTGCTGATAATTTTCACTAAGGATGGAAAATAGCAATGAAAAACCTACTGAAACTGTACATGTGCCTAAAATAATTAATAATAATTAAATAATTAAGCTCAATAAATTTACACAGAATTTGGCTTTATGTATTTTTGTAGTTTCAATCTTTTAAATGGTCTGACCTAATTAATCCCAAGATTGACTTTTGACTGCCAGTGTGTTCTGCCAACAGGAGAGAAGTAGTCTTTTGATTGGCATAGAAGAAAGCCAATCAGAGTTCGCTTGTTGTGTTTGTGAGCATTGTCACAGGCAGGAACAATTTGGAGTGCCAAAACTAATACTGAAGTAAAAACTAAAACAAAAACAATCAATAGCTTATAAACAATAAACCAGTAAACCAATATATAAAACAATTTACTTACAATTTAATAAAGCTAAACCAATATTACATGTAATTAAATAAAAGTTTTCAAAACTGTAATAACCATATACTGTATGACTCACCGGCAGAGAACAGATGCAATCTGCATACATTAAATTATCCGCCCACAACATCACACACAGTAAATGAGACCCCAGGCATCTTGTAAGCACAGAGGCTGGGTCTCGACCCCAGCAGGGTGACATTGATCAAACAGACCTCAGCAGAAGTTTCTCTGTTGATCAGTGACACAGCACAGGGAATAGATTCAGGTTGATTTGATTTCCATTGATCAGTGTTGCCACTGTTTTCTCATAAGCTAGTTGCTTTCTGGGCCATTAATGAGATGCTATCAAAACAAAGAAGTTAAAGGCAAACCTCTAGAAAGCTGTCTGCTAAATGTTGTGTTGCTTTTTGTTGCTTCTTTTAGGGCTGTGTGCCTAGTGGCAGACGGTTCTTATTTTAATTAAGAAGTTAAAGAGGCCAATTAAAATACTTCACCTGTTTAGTTAAATGATGTAGCTGCAAGCTGATTAAGGACATTTGGGTGTTGTGTTAAGAGTATACAGAACGTTATTGCCTGCTTAAGATAAAGCCTTATGGGCTTTTGTTGATTACAGTATTGTCATACAATGACAGAGATGGTAGTAGAGGATATGGTGCGTTGGCATATACTGTAGTACTAAATGGTTTCACAATTAATTACATGAACCATGGGAAAAAAATTGGAATCTTGGAATCTTAACAGTTTGATTATATAGATCGCCCAAATCATACTTCATTGGTGCCATCTAGTGGTTATATGAGTAAAATGAATCTTAAAATGCATTTACTTGAAAGAAACAAAGGCTTAATTTAGTGGATAGTTTTACACATCATTAATGTTTTATTGAAATAACTTTGTCCTGTTTGACTACCTATTGTAATTTTTGTTATCATCATGTTACATTTATATGATTTAAAAATACTGAAGCGATTATGTAAAAAAAACTGAATGACTATAGTGAGTGCATTGAAAGAGAGAGAGAGAGCATTGAAAGAGAGAGAGAGAGAGAGAGAGAGAGAGAGAGAGAGAGAGAGAGAAAGGGGGAAACAGAGAGAGGGAAAGAGAGATGATTGTGACACTTTAAAACTTCATGGCACCACAACATGGTACTGTAGGCAGGTAGAGGAAATTGAAAGAGAGATTGTCTTGTAAATGGAAAATCAGAGAGGATTACAGGAAGAGCGGAAAGAAGAGACACAGAATGTAAAGTGTCACAGAATCGGGCTGGTGGCCTTATCTTGATAGTTACTGTATAGAGGTTTTGACTGAAGTCTTCCCTGTTGTTTCATTTTGTGGGACAGTGTTTGTGGGACATATGTGCATCCTGCCCTCACTATCTAACCAGTGCTAATTATTACTCACAGCTGACTTAAATTTCTAGGCATTTTTCAGGATATCTTTATATTTACGCAAAACTCTGTCAGAACCAGTTAGCTGTTTTATGTGAGCTGAGGAGCTCGCTCACAGTTTGGTTTGGATTACGATCCACGTCTGGACCCGGGAGGTGTCATGTTATCCAGATAACAAATCAGCTGTGTGCTCCACATTGGGTCACATTGAGCTTTTTCTGCTCTGGGCAACAATATCCTCCAGCTCCGGATCCCAGGAAGTCAGTATGTTTTCGTTTGTTTGGTAAAGGAAAGGATAAAGTCTTATTATCTGACAATCACCGCCAGCAAAGAAAAACTCCTCGTTTGAAGTAAGAAGCTTGGAGGACTGTCAGAGTGAAGACATCTTGTGAAGTTTTCAGAGATTAGTTTGTCTGCTGTTTTAAAGAGAAGTGAGCTACACTGACAGTAGTCTGTGAGTTTGTTTACCAGTGTTTGTTTGGTCAGTAGTAATAAAGTGAGTCAGTTTGTTGGAGAGACATTACTGAAGGACAGAAGACATGGATACAGAGAATGACTGTAAGGATGAGTGTCAGAAGGAGTTGGCCAGCATGCTCAGCTGCTTTTTCGGTTTGGTCACCGGCTCTTTTTCCCAAGGTACTTCTTTCGCTTACTGTAATTTAAAAAACAAAAAACATATTTTTTGTTTTTCTATCAATGATCTTTAACGAGGAACTTTATGGTTTCCACAAAAGTAAAGATTTGTGGCACTTTCCACAAATAGGGTATAGAATTGGTGGTTACATTTTTTTCCTCTTTCAACAAATGGTCAGAGTGTTAGGAGGTGATATTAGGTATTATTGGAGATAATATTTTGGGTTTTGTTTGTCATTTGCAGTTTTTGCAACCCTGTAACCAAAATTGGGGACAGAAATACTCTGAAGGGGATTAAAAACTGTGAATTTTGTAATTTTGTTTTAAGCATTAAAGTTTAATAGACAAGATATATGAAGTATTTAAAAACCCTATGCGAGAATAGGTAACATGGTTGCAAGAGGTTTTCCTTTAGCTGCAGTAAGGCTGTCACTCAGTAGGGGGCTGACTAGTTGTGTTGGTTTGTTACTGTTACATATAAAATTATAATTAAAAAATATTTGATCAATGACTTGGGTAACACGGTTAAATGGTTGACCTCGATGATTGCAAAAATATATTTTTTTAATATTTTAGAAGATGAAATTAGATTATTTACTGTTTTGCTGTCTTACCACCATGTCCAAATGATGTTACTTACTAAGGCTGCATTTACACTAGCACAAAAAATACTTTTTTTGTTTTTTTTACTCCCGTTTTTTCGTATCCGATCTGGACCACTTTCAAATGTGGATTTAAATCAGATATATATCCAATATCCAGACATCCGACCTGCGTCTAAACATATATATCCAATTCACCTTGGCTATAATGTCACACGTACAGAACCTGGCTGCAATGCCAGCACAAAATAAATTAAAGGCAAATATAAGGAGTCTATAAGGATATATGGAGTTGTCGTGTCACAGATGTGGAAAGCATTAAAGCCATCTTTATGATGGCAGCATTAAAAAACACTTGATTTTTTTGTATAATTAATTGCTCTTGGGTGTATTTTTGCTGACTTTTGAACAGATGAATTAGCAAAAGTCCATCCACAATTTGAGGATCAATCATGGCACTCATATTAGTGAATGACTGGAATCTTTTTGGCCGTGAGATTAATGTGAACACGCACATTAGATACAAGGTGTAAGTGTAAACAGGTGGTCCAGAAATGTACAAAAATACAAATGATGTTTGTATCTGCTGATACTGCAGTGATTCAGTGTAAAACTCTTTGCCTGATGTTGTAATGTTGCAATGTTATGCTGTCACTGTGTGTACACACACAAAAAGAGCCTTTTAACTTTACCAAAGTAGAAAAGCATTGCTCTGTGTCTCACTGATGGTCAAAAGGACAGATACATGTCAGATGATGAAGTCATGTTCATTTTGCATTCGGTTTTCTTTTGAAACTGCAGACTAAAACTGCTCAAATGATTATCTTGTTCTTATGCACTAACAAAAACATGTAGTGTCTAGCTGGCCCAGAAGCAGGAGTCATCCTCAGAGTGACCTGGGGTCATTTTCAACACTTAAAATATATTTTTTTTTTATTCAAGTAAAATTGCAACTCTGTGCCAGTGGATATATTAGCAGGGAAATCAGTTTTGAGTAATTAACAAATGTTGGATAAACAAAATCACATTATGTCAGAACAATAAATAGAAGGGGACAACCCCCCACCCCATTTGAATGAGGCCGAATCATATAAACATATTAAATTCTATCATGTTAAAAGTAGTGAGCTTTGATTGTTGAAGCTCACAAATGCCTTTACCATTTCTCCTTAGTTGCCTCCCATTTTATATACAATATCCAGACTGTAAGTGTATGAATTTTAGAACACATTTTTGAACTCCTGAATGAAAGTGGTGTATTTGTCAACTTACGGTAGATCTCTGCATTTAACCCATCCAGTGAGTAGTGAACACACAC
>JAZGTJ010007929.1:0-21917 GCA_036877575.1 Botia almorhae | reverse complement strand
CATTCATTGTCAGTGTATGTGCCACAGACCAACATAATTTTATGGTATTTTCTGATGTGTGCTATAAAATTACCTGTTTAGGATTGCTGAGCACTTCCTGTGTGGTGGCTGTGGCGCTGATGGCTCGGTTACTTCCTGTGCTGAGCTGCAGACTGAGTGTGAGGCCACTGACCATCTGCAGCCCCAGTTCAGTGATGGTCACTCGATCATCTACAACCCTCACTGTCTTCTCTGCCAGTATAGAATCAGACAGAGGCGAGAGAACCTAGAGCACAGAACACAAGCAGAATTCTTTGAATAAATACTAATATCATATGCATTCTCCTGCTCAAAGGATTGTTGCAGACAGCATTGCCCACAGGGATTACCTCTAATTATAGAGAGAAATATCAAAAACACAGAGCTGTAAACCCATCCAGTGATTGATGCAATAAAAAGGTGTTACAGACAGAATCTTTCCTGCCCACACTTTCACAGCAAAGAAGCTCATATTAGGTATCTGGTTTCAAAGCAGACAGGAAAAGAAAAATAAATCCAGATGACTAACACCTCCTCAGACACATGTACATGGCAATATCAGCCCAATTTTGCTGGAGACATGGGAAAGTAGGCTGTAGAAAATGCAACATCTTAGTACCCTGCTGATAAAAAAGGAAACAACTGGGTTGACTTTTTAAAGATGGTTTTAAAGAGGTTTGGCCAGCAGGACTAGTTGGCCAACCAGCTAAACAACAGCTTGGCCAGGCTGGAAGACCAACTAAATACCAGCTTGACCACGCTGGAAGACAAACCAAACATCAAGTTGGTTGGACTAGAAGACCAGTTATAACCAGTTAAGATGTATTGCTGTTGTAAGCAGTTTTTAGGCAGCAAAATCTTAATTTGCCTCTGAGTACACACAAACACAAGTACCTGAATGCTGGTCATGCCGGTGTCCATACCCTCCAGAACACGTCCCTCTCTCAGCCTGGCGATTCTTGGGTTCTCTACTTTCAAGAAGTCCCAGACTAGATCCGTAATATCCACCTGCCAATCACTGCCAAGCATGTGGGTCACCTGACCTCGTGTGACAGATGACTCGGCGATGAAGTGTGTGAGCACGCGTACCATGGCCCTCTGGTACTGCAACGTGCAGGTCCTTCCTCTCCGCTCTTCATCGTCATCATCCTCACTGTCCCGTGTTGACCTGGGAATATAAAATATAAAAGTAGGCATCTGCCAACCAATTGAACCCATGCAACTCTTGAAATATTTTATAAAAAATTCCTGCCAGGCATCTCGTGGTCAACCAGCTTCATTTGAAAGACCATGCATGCTGATTGAACAGGAATCTACAGGTGTGGGATTTTTTTTGGTTTTATTGTTCACCGATTTAAAACACCACTTCGAAAAATAACAAGCTGCACAAGGTATCATTCATATCAGCTGTAGCATTGATGACAGTGTTGATGACCAGTAACAATGTTATTCTTGAGAGTGTTTCTTTAATAATGATGTTCTGGAAATGCCATTTCAGAGAACATCTGCACAACATTAAAAGTGTAAATGTGGTCTTCAGGATGTCGGTGCCCATAAGCTTACACTACATTTGTTCATTCAGCAGATGCTATTTTCCAAATGTTTTCCAAATAAAGAAAACCATGAACAATTGATCAGTGCTGTAGAATCACATATTAAGAGACCAGAACAACTAATAAAGGCCTACTGGTTAGTGAGTCAGGCTAGTAATCAGAAGGTTGCTTGTTCTGTCCCTGTACCCCCAATTCCTCTTCGGGTGCAGCAGTGTGTGTGCACTGCTCCGGGTGTGTTCACTCCTTACCAGTGACAGGTTACTCTACCTGACAAATATGTCCCTTTCATTAAAACTGCCAAGTAAAAGCACCAAGACCAAACTTCCTGCAACCCACTCTTGACAAAAATCAATGTTTGTGATTAGCTTCCATTAAGCTCGATGAGGCTTTTGCACCTAATCAAGTAAAGCTAATTAAGCATATCAGAGTTATTTAATACTCTTCAAATGAGTGACATTTACAAGGCTGGAGGTAATGTACTGTATTGTACTACTAAAGAACACACAAACAATGAAGTGTATTTTTATTGACAGGTGACTGTTTATCTACAGAGACCAGAGGCCACTGGATCAAGGCAAAAAGCTTCAGAGAAAACACAGGTGTTCCAGAAATTCAGGCAAAATTGCTTCAAAAATGTGTGTTTACACTGAGGGTGAAAAACTAAAGGTCAGACTCCTTTAAATGCAGAGTTTTATATAGTAAGAAACAATGAAAAAATCACTACAGTAAAAATGTTATTTCACAGGTACAGTGTGTGTAACTGTGTGTGTACACTGTGTGTATTACTGTAATGTGGCAGATTGACCTTATCAGTACTGTATCCTCAACCGTTTATAATGCAGACCAAACGCATGACAAATTCAATTCAAGCTTGATTGAATTCACCAATTACAACACAGAAACATTTTCTTTCACACAGAAGAACAAGTGTTTAGTTCTACCTCTTTATTTCTTTTTATGTACAATACATTTTCATATAACTATGTATATTTAACCTATAAATTAAATAATTATAATCTATAAACACTATGCTGCTTCAATGCATTGAAAAATAAATACCAGAAATATATGAGAAATACTGTTAACAGTACAATGCATAGATGCATGGATGTAGAACATGATGCTTATAATGCCAAGGTCATGCATTTGATTTCTGGGGAACACACAGAATCAGTAATGTATAGCTTGAATGCATTTCAAATGCCTTTAAATAAAATCATCTGCCAAATGCATAAATGTATATAAATGTAAGTCTTTTGCTGCCCTAGGAAAACAATTCATTTCCTTAAACAAATGTTTGACAATTCATAAATACCATAAACAGTCAAACAAAAACTGGGAATAAGTGTTGTTGCTGTACCGCCCCTAAGTCTCCAAAAGATTTGACTGAAAAATGAATTGCTGTGGGCCAGGATGATTATGGAATATCGCATTTAAAACAAACTTATATTAACTTTTGAGCCACTTTTTTAATGTCTTGTCTGCCACCATAATGTCATGTCTTTGAATTCTTTTTAATTCTATTTATTAATTAGATATAATTAATTAATTCTATCTATTCTATTTAATGTGTATTTTGACTTGAATGACAAATCAAGAACAATTACTGAAACAGTCCCAAGTCTGAAGCCAATTGTTATTTTATTTATTTAATATTTTCTAAGGGCAACCCTATTACGGTGTAAGAATCGATTCATGTATTTCTATGGAGAAAGATGAAATATTTACAAATGGCATTTTGTGATTTGACCAGCCGTTGTTCTGGGCACAGTGGCAATGCTTGTTTATGTACCTACACAAGAGAACAGAAGATGATTCAATAAACAATATTTTCTACAGAACAGACATACCCCTTAAGGGGCAGCCCCGACCAACACAACATATCTCACTCAGGCAGTGTAATTGCTTGATATAGACAGGAATAGCCATTCCCATCATTGGGATTTCATCACGCTTGCCTGGTGTTGAGAGAACACTGTTAACACCATCCCGCAAAGTAAGGGGCAGTCTGGCAGCCCAGGCGAGATGGGCTTGGCATGAGCACAGAAATGCTCTCTCGGGTCACTTTCTCTGTCTTTCGCATTACATGGACCAACTGGCGCTAGATTTGGCAGAGGCTGAAGAGCCCATCGGTTCCTCTTTATCTTACACACATACTGTAAACAAATGGATTTGTGTTGCCATGTCCACTTATTATAAGCTAGTTTAGGCTTGCTCATCATAAAGTCATTTGTAAATATGGGCAATCGTGGATAGCACGTTTTGGCTTGCTAGGGCTTTGCCTCCATAGTGGTTTAGATTGACTTATTATTTTTGTTC
The DNA here is from genome assembly GCA_036877575.1 of Botia almorhae. Lineage (NCBI taxonomy): Eukaryota > Metazoa > Chordata > Actinopteri > Cypriniformes > Botiidae > Botia > Botia almorhae. The sequence continues at coordinate 18,027 of JAZGTJ010007929.1, read as the reverse complement.
ACTAAAGTCTCTGAATTTTGAAGTATGTGACTGCTTTGTTGGTTTTTCTCTTAGGGCCTCTTCACTCTTGGCACGATTGATCGCACCATAATATAATAAATGACTCAATAAATAATAATTATGGACATATTGATCTTCGGCTCATAATAAATAAACGTTTAGAATACAAAGTGCTTAGTTGTCTGCTTCAGTTATAAACATTCAACACTACAGTGAAAAATCATGTGGGCAAATGTAATGTTTTTAAACATAACAGCACATGGCATACCCAGTACTCTTCTTAATATGTTGCTCATAGCAATACCTTTATGTAACGGCATCTATCTTACAGCCATGAATTAGCTGGATGTGATCAATCGTTTTGCATTAGGTGTAAAAGCACGGTTCGCTTGCAAAACGCTTCACTTTATCGCATCGCGCTCAGTGTGAATAGGCCTTTATACTGTATATTTACTGCTTTTCCTACCTTCAATGACTGACTAGCAGGACCAAATAGCATCGGTGCGGGCTGTGGTAAAGCTTTTTAATTGGTTGCAGCTACTGAATGAATACTACTATTACTGAATCAATAATTAATTCACTGACCAACTCTTAACACAAACAAAATATTTGCTTATCAACACCTACTGGTGTTTTCATGTAACCTGCAGAAAAGTTCACTTAACATATTGGTAAGCAAACCCCACAATCTTATTGTTTTTTGTTTGATGTATAGGTAAATTATTTTAATTGTTTTTTTGCCACAGGACATTTTAATTACTAATGCACATTCCTTGTTTAATGATTTTACATTTACGCTAAAATGAGATAAACAAAATCATGCCACTTACAAAATAGCCACTTTGCCTATTCTGGTGTTATATAACCAATAATTATTCATTTTGGTCTTTTTTTGGCTTGTTTTGTGGAACCAGGTCGCTTGTTTTTCTAACAAGATCTGGCAACACTTAAATAGCTCATCAGAGTCCACTAGCATCAAACCATAACACCTACATCAAGGTCATGCCAGTTGTGCCTCATCAGATGCCTCATAAATTCAATTTCTAATGTAATATTATCATCAGTGTTTGACTGCACAAGCAACAGTGAGCGAGTCCAGACGTGATACTAACAAACACATGACAGCTGTCACAGTAACTAGTGTGACGGTACAACATGATTAGGTGGGCTTCAAAGGTGTCAACGCTGCAATGGGCATTATTGTCACAGGAGAGAGGCATTAGAGGGGACTTTGGGTCTCTGTCACTGAATCGGAACATGATTGCATCAGGTGGCCGTCTTGTTAGTGCCCTCCAAGATTGAAGCTGTCAGGAGGACGGCAATCGAGCCCCTCATTAAAGTCCACTCGATTCCCTGTGACAGACAACCTCCCACTGCTAGAAACATTGTACTCTGAAGATCCTCTTGTTGTAGGGCTTCCTATTCATTCCTATTTAGGTCAATTTGACCAGCATTGTCCAACAATGTATGCACTGCCTAATAATCACATTCATGTTAAAATGATTAGAATTTTGGGGGCAACATAAACGACACAAACACAAAGCATATTGTGGGGCAGACTCAATAAACTGCTGCACCGCTTTTGTTTGTTTTGAAGCATGTGTCTTATCAAACAGTTTGAAAAAACTGATTCGTTAAAATTAACTTTCCAACAGTCTTGCATGACCATTATTATGAGGGTCTTTTAATATCCTTTAATATTGAGGTCTTTACATGTAATATTAGAAATATACTCACAGAAGGTTGATGTACAAAGTAAGAAGCATAAAGCAATCAGCACCCAATATTCATACAGTGTAGCATCTCATTAGCAGCTAACAGCTTTAAGCTGTGTCTCCATAAATAAGTTACAAAATGAGATATTACAAACAAACAAACTCACAGCCTTCAACTAACAAATTAGCAGACTGTGAGCAACTTCAGTAACTACCCTAAATTGAATGTTTTGATTATGCATTATCTAAAAGACTATACATTTCTGCTTACAAAAGACTTGAAAGCATACAGGATCAGGAATTGTGTTGCGAATTGTGATAGGGTGGGTCTACTAAGGTCCTCTGTGGTATAACAAACAACTGGCCTGGGGGTTAGAATCTCCCACCCATTAAGCAACAGCTCTGGTTAAAAGGTCAAACTCCATGTCAAACGTAGATGCATACTGACAAATCATTTGTGCCTTCACATCTCTACCTGGGAACAAGCTACCAGTCTATTAAATTCCCAATTTGGCTCTGGATTTTCATTGGATTTGACTTTATTTACAAACCTGTCATTACTTAGGTTAATATAGGTTGAATAAAGGTTGCATTAAGGAATTTTATGAAAGAAGGCCGTCCCACTGAATCTGTGACGTATGGGATTTTTAGTTTAGCTGACCAAAATATCAATTTCTGATTCCATTCCACATTCCAACCATTTACAACCGCATTTACAAATGCATTTACACCTGCTGGGAACTTTAGATTTTACCACTGAAGAGATTCATATTCTCTTCAGTTTCTTCTCAGTGTATTCTCAGTTTCTTACACACGTTGTGAATCACTATGTCACATGGGACCCACTGAAATGGAGACACAGAGGAAACTGCCTTTATATCTGCAGAACATCTTATATATTGATTTGATTCTGTTTTGAATTCACAAACCCAAGCATACCTGTGGGTTATGAGGAGTGAGGTGAAATATGCCCACATACTTATGAGGGACACAATGAGATACAAGAAATCAAGTGCATGCTGGGAATTGTAGTATTGAGCATTTACAATAGGTTTATATTCATCAACTGCTGGCTTAGTTTACACCTTCTTGCTGTTGCCATGTTCTTGCTTCTTGCAGGCTCAAATGCAATCTGTGAACATTTCATATATTTTACCAGAAAAAAAACATTTGCAGAATTATGTGGAATGTATTTTATGTGGAATGTATATATTATGAAATGTTGTAATAAAAGTGTTAAACGTACTCGAATTACCCCAAATATTTAATATATAAACACACAACAGGATGTATAGTAACTTTGTGTCTGACAGCTGTTAAAATTCAGTGAAAATGTACAGAGCTTTTAGTAGAATTCCATGCAATTCCAGATTCCCTTATTATCAGATTCTTAATATTACCCAACTGAAATATTCATACCTTTGGGCATTACTGTTTATGGGGATCCTCCATCCTTTGATCTGACTGAGTTCTATATCGGAAACTTCAATATGCAGGGGCAATTTGGGAATCCAGACCTTCATCTCCAGTTGTGCCTTCAGGTAACCGTAGGTGAAGTTCACCAGCATTCGAACCCGTCCCCTCATTTCTTTGCCATTCACATAGACGTAGTCACACCTGTCTGATATCTGACAACAAAAAAGAAAACTCATGATGGAAAGGAGAGGAAAGAGGAGAACTAATCTATTGATTACTGAAATCAATAATATGTATTACTAAAATCAATACAATATGCATTTCAGTGACAGAGAAGATCTATTTGAAATGGATTGACCAGACATCACAGCAAAGACATGACGAGAAATCATTTTACTTTTAAGAGTCAACTCTGACTCCCTGGCAAAAGGAATGCTAGTATTCATGAGTAAACTCGCTGAACAGTGTGTCACTTTAGCAAAACCTCCGTCTTACTGTATTCACCTGTAATTTAGTTACTAGCCACAAAATGCACTGAAATAGGATTGTTTTTCAATTAAGCTATTGTCATTCAGTACAATTCTCTCTCCTTTTTATGCAAAGTAGGATGTCAATGTAAAGACCATACGATGATAGGAACCAAATGTCAACTTTTATATGACCCCTGGAAAAATAGGCACCAGCTCAGTTTATAATGAGGGGTAAATATGACAAGCTGTCATTACACACACACACACACCTACAAGACCTGAACAGAAGGATGGTCTTTCTTCATTTTGGTGGGGCATTATGAGGCCGCATTCCAGAACCAACCGTTTCATAAATGAGGTGAAATGAGTTTGCTGAATATTCCCTTCTGAAATGGGCCTCAAATCACTATGACTAACTTTGATTTCTCAAACCAGCATCTGACAGGGACAGAAACTACAGAGGGAACACACATACCATCAAAGTGTGGCCAGAAGCACAAAGATAAAAAATATGAAGACATGCGAGAACACACACACACTGTCACACACAGAGCTGTCTGGCTCCTTTATATTTGTAAAAACAGTTCTTCCTAGTTTGCGATCTTATGAAAAAGTCTCTGAGAACAGCAGAATGATTTCATGCTTCCTGAGCATGAGTAAAAGCTAGTGGGCACATTTCCCAGATACGTCACACTTTGTTCCACAATTTCCATGCTTTCTGTATATTCTGTTTCTAATGACAAAAATGCAATATGCAATTGAACTCACAAATAACCCTGTTAACATATTGCTTCCCTCATTTCTTAAAATGTAATTACATAATTAGAACCTTAGAAAAGTAAATAAGAAAAATATGTTATGCTAACTGCATTCAGCACTTATTGTTTTTCTAAGTAACTGTAACAAAATAATCAAATCGTTTTGTTTTATGGATCATTTTTTGAAAAGAAAGCCCTATTTTAAACGTATTTCACACTATATGTGGGGAGTGACAGCACATGTAAAATTCCAAAACTCATTACAAAAATATAAGAGTTATATTCCTGCTTCCTGCTCAATGTTACAGACAGTGAGAGAGCAGTAAGACAAGACTCCAGTATCAGAACATCAGGGTGTGTTGTCTTCTGCACTTAAGGGCTGTTAAAGCTGTGAGAGTCTGTTTCATGCCTGTCTGACTGATAGAACAATCTGCTGTCAGACTCTCTCTCCTCTCTCTCTCCCTTTATTTTTGTTACTCTGAGCACATAGACAATTTTCAAGAGCTGTCTATATTTGCTAACATGGTACGTGCTAATATGAGATTAATTAAATGTTAAATACTTAATTTAACATAGTTAACATATCTATCATCTGTAGCACTAAAAGGTTTTTGTACACAAAAATGTATGAATTTCACATTGTCCAATCAACACGTCTCATATCCAGGTTGACGTTTACCAGTAAATAATGGAGAAAGATATTCCTAACAAGAGATAATATTCCTAACAACAGATGGGAATTTACAGTCATTTGTAGCATCTGTATGGTGAATATTCAATTTTACTGAAGTGACAATAAAAAGTATGAAAAATCACCTATGTCACCTATGACACCTAAACACAATTAATAGTAGCAAAAACACTCAATCATGATTTATTTTTTATTTTTTTAAAAAGAAAAAACAAAAGAAAAATCATGATTTATTTTGACAGTCATTTTGTCCTAAAAAAACAGTTAGCTTAATGCTCATGTTAACTGCTCATGTTAATAAAACACAAAACTACTCCTACATCAGTGGTTATGCTTTCTAACGCTGCATAACTGTAATATATTGCACATTCACACAGACACACAATATGGAAGGCATCATCATTTATCATTCCCATAGAGTGAGGAATCCTCACCCACAATGTTACAACCATGACAATGTTGCCTGGAAAATTAACTACCTGTCAGATGCAGCCAATCAAGCCCCCCATCTGAGAAGGCCAACCCACGAACAGGTACCTTGTACATGTGTTTGGCTGAGTAGGTCTGACAGCACAATTAACCAGGTCTTAAACTATAGCTTTGGGGATCCTCAGTGGAAAAAGAGCTTTTTTCTTCTCTTATTTAAGGCATTTAAAATCAGATTTGAAATGCATCCAAGAAAAGCGCATTCAACTTTGACTGCCCCACACTTTCATCTACTAGACCAAATGCTGTTTGACTACTAATGGAGGTCCAGCATTTACTGTCTGTGTCACTTCTTCTGGGAAAGCCTGTAATCTGAATTTACCTTTTTTTGTGGTCATCGGTTTTACCTGACTGGCTCCCAATAGTACTTTACATCAAGTCCCTTACTAACTCTATTGAAAAGATTCTTTAAATAACATGTCCTTGTGCTCGCTCTCTTTCTCGTTCTCCCCTATACATCTCCATTCTATAGCGCAATCACGCTATATGGCCTAAGAATTGGGTACCTAATGCACACACACACATGCACAAACACACATTCACTTTTACGAGGGTCCGGTTCATATATTTCGTTTTTTATTTAAGATCTTCTCAAAGAAATCATTTTGATTGTACAATAATATTTTATAACCTGTGGTCATGTGGCTGTCCCCCATGGCTAAACAACACTGTAAATTACTTTTATCACTAGCCCTTTATAACCACAACGCATACTGTAAACCCTTCACATTCGTGGTGCCTGAGAGCAGTCTTGACTTGAGGCTTATATGAAAAGGGGGTCATTTCACAGAGAACAGAATGTGTTTCAGCTCTTTTTAAATGAAAGAGTTTAATACACTAAGCTCCTTCCTCAATACACTTTTTATTTGTTACGGAGGAGGCTGTTGCTCCGCCTTCTCCTGGCCACCAGAGGGAGCCTTCATCAGAATACTACTATCCGGACTACATTTCCCATGTTCCATTGTGCCTAGGGCTGATTACTTCCTGCTTGCCACCTGTTACTAATCAGCCTGGTTATCAGCGTACTTATTGCAATGTATTGTTTTGCCATGTCAACCATTTCAGAGCGGTTTCCCCTGTTGATCACATGGTGTCATTTGGATTGTTTATCATGTTTGATTGTTTGCTGCCTGCCTTTGGACTGCGTTGTTGATTGTTTGCTGCCTGTCCTGACCTCCGCCTGTTTACCCGTTCTGATTTTGTCTCGCCCTCATTGCTCTGTTTGCCGGTGTTTAACCATTGCCTGCTTTTTGACTATTTAATAAAGAGCTGCAAATAGATCCACCTGTCCATGAGTCTTTGTCACATTATTGACTAAGTTAATGGTAATGTGAATAATGCTGGCCGATCATTATAATGGCCATTTACATACAGAAGTCTTAAAGGGCATTTGAAACTAAATAATGCCCTTTTGTGCAAAAAAATTGTAAGGAAATTTAATTGTAATTTAAATTAAATGTAAATTTAAATGTAATTTTTAGGAAAACAATGGGTTTAATAATCTATAAAACAAGTTTAAAAAATCTGTTTGCCCTCAAAGTCTTGAGTGGCATCTAAATGCTTGATATCTTGAAGGCGAGTTTAAAGAGCAGTCTGCTTTTTGACTCTTGACATTAGATTCAGCACTTAGGGTTTGAGCATCTTATCAATATTGCAAGCAGTGTGCCAAAGAAGGTCCAAGTGCCTTTAGACAGATGGTAGAAGTTTTTAAACTACACTGACTTGACCCAAATTCATATATAAATTAGCATTTATCGGTGTATGAACTGGACTGCTTTATTTTGTATATTACCATGGGAAAGTACTCTGCAATCCTTTCATGTCATTAGTGAGGTGTGTTTAAACACTGCTATGGTTTCCACAGATCTGCAAAGAACCAATTAAGGGACTAGCTACAACAAGGGCTCACAGCATCACAATGTATCTGAACTACAGGATAATTAATATATTATCCATAATAAGTCATAAGTCATCAATACGTTTTTGTTAGTTTACAATTAGTTTACAATAAACTCTCAAAGACAATTGGCAAACTTGTATAAAAATTCACCTTGGCCTGAAAAGTTTTGGAATCTATTGATCTATTGATTTTGTAAGACAGCCCAGTTGGCCCAATTATCCATTGCGTTAACAACGCAAGGAAAGCCCATTGCTAAAAATATATACTTTGAATGCACTGTAAGTCATAAAAATGGATGTGAATATATGTTTAAAGAAATGCAACAAACTGTTAGCCAGTACATTTTCTGTATTGACAGCCTTTTACAAAATATTAGTTTTACACTATAGCTGCTAAATTAGTGAATGTGTACATACTATTCTATACACACCATCATCCCATTAGGCTGATTCTTTAAAAAACAACAGAGTAAACTCGGTGTGTCAACCTCATCAATAGACAACAACGTGTTAAAAAACTCCTTTACGAGAGAAAAATCACACAACAATATGTAATTGACTGCTAGATGAAGGATGGCATAAACCCTTGAACAGAGAGAAAAAAATATCAAGGTTATTCAGGAGAGAAACGACAGGATAAACAAATACTGTAAATAGCTCACAACAAGCACCTGCTCTGAACACATGTTTGGTTTGAAAGTGTTGAAAGCGGTCTGCTGTGTGATATAAGTTCAAATGTCAAGTGTGGAAAGCTTCCAGAAATTTTGAAATTGTTGAATGAGAATTACTATTATAATGAAGGCCAACAAACAAACAGTATCACTGCACTCCTGTAGTTCTCAGATGTGGAAAACATTAAAGGCCTTGGTTTGAAGTTGTTGAATGACCTTATACCTCCTAATTTGAAGATTTGCAACAAAAGCAAGAGATGTATTTACAGTCACATTCATGCTGGTTTCATTGTGTTCTTATATTACTATGGTTAAATTAAACAGGCTATATCAATAAACACAGAATTTATGACCCATATTAGAACAGTGTGTCAATCCTGATGCAAGAGCTTAAGAATCTTAAACAAAATCAGACATGCTTGTGACGCAAATAGTGTCTAGAAGGTCATTACTCTCCAACATGACAGATGCCTTTTTTGTTTTATTTTTTAAATTTCCTGTTTTCATTAATTAGGACTCAGCATTTCAGAACAAAACAAAAAAAACAATGAACACATACCTAGAGTACTCTCTTGCTATTTGTGCAAAATCATGATTGCTAATATGATGCTATAATGCAGTTCTTTTATTTAACTTGTAAGAAATGTCGCAGCACAATACATCTATTCAGTGTATTGGTGTTAGCAGTTAAGATAAGGAGATTGTGTCATTTAATTCATCCTGCATTACAATTTTCCTTTAACAACCTATTGTTGTGGCTGCCAGCAAGCTAACAAGACTGCTATGTTAAATTAATTTGAAGAAAAATATCTAAAAAGGTGCATAGTGATTCAACATCTAAATTGCCCAGAAAGAGCTCATTCCTTAATGTCTGAAGTCCTTTTAGACACACTCACTCATTTTTGAGAGATTTCATGTGATCCACAGCTAAGTCACTGCGAGTGTGACATACTGTATGTATATAGATTGAAATGAACAATTTAAGACCTTTCAATCATCTGCAAACTCATTAGCATTCGACAAATCCCGAAGTGCAATAAATCAGAGAAAAGAGTCTTAATAACCTCATCTTGATAGGGGTGTCAAACACAAGTTTTCATCTCACAGTCTAACAGCAGCCCTTTGTTTAATGCATAATTAATTATATTAGACTTATATGAGATAACCGACTATGACAACAGACAGCTGGACAAAACTGTGGACTGTTGAAGTTTAATTTTAGTATGTATTTTTAAAAAATAAGTTTCAAATTCAAATAAATTCATCCTTGCGTTTTTTAAAAATTACAATCAGTGACTGTGTGTCACTACATGATAAACAATTATCACCTTTTTAATCATTGTTAAACTTTGCTGGGTGTAAATGAAATTTATTACAAGCTTCATCTGATCATTATGACAGTGATTAGAAGTCAAAACAACACAGCATTAATTTGTTTGTTTATTCGTTTGTTAATTTCAGTTAAAATTATTGTGTAAAGACCTTACTAGAGGAAAACAAGTAATAATGTCAGTGTATGTACTTTTTAAGTATTCACATTTAATAGTAAAATTATCTTGATTTGGTTTCATCATGTTGAAAAAGAGAGACAGCAGAATGATATGAGAGGCAGTGTAGGAGATTGGTTATTGGACATAGGTTAAATATATCTTGGGCTTGACAAATCAAAATCATCAACAGTATTACTGAGAAACGTAATGATATAGTTATGACATAGTTATTACAAGCATGAATGCTCAAATCACTGACCTTAACAATATCTTCATCTGTGGACTGGCACTGCACAGTGTCTGACACATCTGTAACAGCACCGTCTGCACCCACTGTAACCACCTTCACTGGGACTGCCACAGTCTTTCCATTCAGCACAGCTGTGTTCACAATCTCTGTTTCCTGTGACAAACACATATGAGAAACATCTTATAGACTAGTATCTGTCATACACAAATTATCACTCCATTTGAAATTGAGTATACATCAGTTATTCATATTTTACTTCTATTCATTTTTTTTATTTCATTTATGCATTCTTTCTATTAATAATTTAATAGAGTTGAGTAAAAATGAGTTTGCTCATTCATTTTTTCCTTCATTCCTTCATTAATCATTCAACCTTTCTTTCATTATTCATCAGTTTGTTCCTTCTTTCCATCCAATCATCCATTCATACACTCACTCACTCACTCATTAATTCATTCATTCCAGATTTTCCTCCTCCCATTCCTCCCATCTTTTAATTTTCTAATTTTTTTCTTCCTTTCTAACTCCTTAATTTTTCATTCCATTCATTTGTCAACCTTCCTTTAATTCTTTAGTCATTCTTTCCTTACATATCTGTCAGTTTGCATATTCATTTGTTAATTAGTTAATGCTTTTGTTTCAGGCTGACATAAAAACAGCTTACGAGAAAAGTACCAAAAAAACAGAAAAGAAAGTGATGTGAAAGAGGCAGTAGTGCAGAAGTAACATTTGCAGTGAGTAAGGCGGTTTGGGAAGAGGGTAGGGACTCAGGAAGGGGTTCATTAGAAAAGAAACAGCCTGAAACAGCTCCTTAACCTTTCAGTCACTGAGCCACACTGCTTCAGACAACTGCATAATTGGGACCATTACAGTCAGCGTGAGAAACTCAGCCCCCATTGTGCCATCCCTCAGAGACAGGCAGACGTGGGTAATGTAGTCAATTTACCCTATTAGCAGATCACTTTCAATTAACCAATCTGCTCGCTGTAAATGTCCAACAGTGACAGTGCAGTTCTCACAACCAGACAGTATTCATTCAACGCAAGCGTCATCTTTCTGTTCTCCTTCCATTTACTTTTTTCCATTTTTTAGAAAGAGAGGCAGATGACATAACCTAATCTCTATGAATGCGTAATGACATGCTCATCTTACCGCCATCTCCAGAACTCTCCGCCTTATTATTTCCATTATGACAAGCACCACTTTCTCTGTATCCCGTCTGCAATAGTTCTACTTTCTCTTATTTTAAGAAAAGAGAGGATAGATAAATACATTCTGACAGTCATGCATTTTTTGTTGCCTTACAGGTCTGATTCCGTGTCGTTTTTGTAATGCTGTTGAGGGATGAATCTTCTCTGTTTAATTTTTCTTTTCTGTTTAATTTTTTTGATCATGTCAGAAAAAGGTCTTCATGGACGGATTCTGTTCAGGTGCTTTGATTCAATATTTGGCGCTTTCATGCCAAATAGGGAGGTTACAATACTCTTGCATCGCTCTAAGAATAAGCATATGATGTTTGAAATGTTTTTGTGTGCTAAATAATTGAAAGGGGATAGAGATTTGTGAAGGCATTTTGCCTGAAAAGAAAAAATTGTTCATGAAGCACGAATGTAATATGTCTAACCCTAAAAGAAAATATTGCATCTATGTATTTGGCAGACGCTTTTATCCAAAGTGACTAATGGTGCATTTGAGGTACACATATAATACGTTTGTGTGCTTCTTGGAAATTTAACCCACAACCTTTTGCACTGTTAATGCAGTTATACCATTTGAGCTACAGAAACACTACTTAGTTACTTTATTTATGAAGCACTTTTCACTTTGATGGCACACCAAAAACATGTTTTTTGTCAGATTTAGTTACATTCTGGGGTAGTTTTACAGCAAATGTGTCCCAAAAGTAGAGCTAAGTAAGCACAGTGTACATATTAGTGTACATATAGTACATTCATACTTTTTTATTACACGGTACTCTGCAATACTTCATTCTGATTGGCGAATTGCAGCATTCAGCATTCACCTATTGTTGTATAATGACCACTAAACTGTACAATTTGGCCGTTGTCCCAGAAAAACAATTTTCTTTTACAAAGCTCTGCTAGTTTCATGTCTCTTATAGCACTCCAGTCTCACTATTTTCTCACAAATAGTAAATAATTTCTTCTCAAATGAATTGTGTGTCTTTTTTGATAAATAGCCTTTAGGTTTGAGGGTGTATTCCTCTTTCACATGTTACTAAACACAACATCCCCCTCTTTTTTCCTCTCTACCCCTTAACACACTATCCTGGATGCCTCCAAGCCTCTGTCTGCCCTCCTGCTAAGATCATTGCACTTGATGGGGCAAATGGCTATGGACCTTCAGAAACAGCCAGTGTGTTTGTGTGTGTGTGTATTTTTCGTCTTTATGTTTCTGGGGTTTGGAGCTTCACAGCAGGCTGAAAGTGAGCAGCAGGATATTAGCTGCTAGCAAGAGTAAGATCACCGCACACTGGTAATAAGCCACAGTGGGATGTCGGTGAAGAAGAGAGGGGGCCGATATGGCCACCGCAGTTGGAGCCGAGATGGTCACTGCAATCCATTATCAAGGTGGTGGGGCTAGCGTGGTGGACTGTTTACAGGCCTCTCCCCTGATGTGCTTTAATGGGGAGATGGGAGGCATGCTGCAGGGCAGGCCCAGGAGCTAATGGAGGAATTTATGAAACAAGCTTACACTCAAGGACATGACAGTCAGATGCTTAGTTCCGCCTCTTAGGGCTGCTTTAGCTTCTTTTATAAAGCTTGACTAGAAAAAGAGGGTCTGCTGGCTAAAGACCTGAAAGATTGTGTCAATGTTCTTACACTACAGTGGATAGGAACGAAATGTTCACATGAACAGTGTTTGGGATTGACATTCACTAGGTTGTGACTCCTGAAAACTCAGGAGAGTCACTTAGACACTCTTGTGCACACAAGTAAACTGTGTGTAAACAGAACTGTATTTAGCACTTAAAGTGAACCACCATTTTTACATTTGAAATCGGATTTATCCTGATGATTATTTAGGTGTCTTAGCCTAAATGTATGTTTAATTATGAAATGTCACATACAGCAACAGAAAGTTCTAGCCATTTCTTTACTTTTTTCTAATCTCCGTTAATTAATGCTTTAATTTGCACAATACTGCTAAAACACACCTAATATTCCACTCAGTTCTGTGTTTAGAAAGCCCAGTTCTAGCTTCACACTTTTCCTTATTAGAATTCTGTGCCACTATTAAACTTTAAATGATAATATAAAAGAGAATGAATTCTGGGAATTAAGAATTTTCAGGCAGGCACCTTCAGAAGCCTCAAAGCCACTGCATTACAGAGCTGTGGAGAAATTCTGAGTCAAGGTACCCAGTAGGACTGTACCCCCCATGGCTTTACAACTGTTTGCTCATTCATGCATCCCGGGCAGGTATGGGATTCAAACCACCAAAGCTTAATCATTCAGTTATTCTGTGTGTACACAGCTGAAAATATAATCTGCCTCTAAAACGAGTTGGAAATGCTGTGGAAATGGTTGCACGGTCTCTTACGATGCTGACTGCATAATAAAGCTCTTCTTAAAGTTGCAAACAGCAGGTTGGAAAACTTATAAACAAATAAATGGTTCCAATTTCAACCAGACCAGGTTTCTTTACACAGGCTATACAACTAATTGACCAAAATGTCTTCAAAGTGGTTGGATCTTAATGCCAATATCTTACAATGATTTCCTGAATGGTATCACATTACAGCAGATCGACCTTATCAGTTAATTGAGGACCACAGAAAAGCACCAAACTCATAAATATTCTGAAACCCACTTCAAAGGTCTGAGTCAAAGAGTTCAGGCTAAACAATCCCTACAAACTAATAAGCCATGAACTGAAAACTTAGCTTGTATGAAAACATCTAAGACCTTCACAAAATAATATGACAGAAAATTAATGAAATCTTTCTAAACTGGACTTCGAATTGTAAATTTCAGTTCTTTTCAGACAGTTTAAATTAAACTGCGCACAAATGTGAAGGGAATAAAATTGCATCTTTGTCACAAAGATGTCTTTCAACCTCCAATCCTCTGAGGTATTCAGTCCCAGCCATTATGGTAAAAGGCTTATCACAAAATTGATGAGCATGGTAATCTGTGCTGCTGAGATATACCTGTATAATAGTCAATGTGCCTGAGTATAGTGATTCGCTTGCCAACTTTGCCAGTTAAAGTGCCTGACTATATAGTGTCAGTTTTATCTGCTCTAGTGAAGTGGATGTTCGCTGTAACTGGAAAACTTAATCAGGGAAGTGAGATGCAATTTGATTCACGTAAGTCTAAGGATTTGACTCATGCTTATGGGCTGCTGACAGAAAACATCAGCCTCAGTTCAAATTTACATTTGTTCTTGGCAGACGTTCTTTGTAGCTGAACCAAGTGCTACATTTTGCTCATATATAATAAATGACTCGTTCCCATACACATCATATATGACAGCTAAGAAAATTTGTGGGTTTGAAAAATAAAACAGGTCCCAAAAAACATAAGACTGATGAAATTGTCGAAACTGAGTGACTGTGTTGAATTTTTTTACATTTAAGCATTTGGAAGACACTTTTATTTAAAATAACAGTGGAATTTAATGTATCTTTTTGAATTCCATGTGTTCCCTGGGAATCAAACCCATGACTTTGGCATTATTAGGGTACAACACTGAAGTACTGGTTTACTTAACATTAAATATGAAGAAAAGTCAAGAAAGATGGAACATTCACACTGCAGATATCAAAACTAAACTAAACTACAAGTTCTTTTTGTCCAGAAAAAGGATTTACGCAAGTCAAAGCAGGATTTCTCAGATCGACCCAAACCCTGAATGTCACCATGTTCTCTTCCTCTGACCAGTGAGTCTGGTGGTTCTCTGCCAATGGAATGTGTTGAAATTCAGGAGAGCATTGTCAGCCTCCTCTTTCTCTATCGAAGAATAAGTAAGATTTATAGCGTCAACCCCTGTAATCTGACTGGCATAAAAAACAGATGCTCTACTGTCTTCTTCATCTGTCTCTGCTGCTCTCTATTTCATTCATCCCTCTTTTCTGCCCAGGCACTTTACAGATATCTTTCTCTTTTATGACATATAAATCCTGTCCTATAATGAAAAATGGAGTAATGAAATGTAACAATTACAGAAATGTGGCGTATTAAAAAGTGATCAAACGTGACGATCTTAATTCACCACAAAGGAGAGGGATTTATTCATGGAGAATTATCTGGCTCCTGTTTCTCTGTTTGAAGCAATAATTGAATTATTGGGGCTGAAATTCTGTGGCATGCTCGTTTCACGCTCTGCAATGTTCTTGATGCATTGCTGCATGTAATTAATTGTATTGCGACTCTACTAATAACCTCCACAATTCACAAAAAATTTACAACACGTTGCAGGCCAATATTAGTGCTAAAACCTGCATCTTATTCACAAAACACCTACTTTCTAGATAAACCAAAGGCTAAATTCTGTGAATGACCACTGAACCAAATTTAAATAAACTTTTTTTTAACTCTTAGCTATGTAAATTCCTGCAGCTTATTATTAAACTTTGTTAAAAACTCACATTAGAAATTAAGATAATTTAGAAAAACTTCACACACACTTTTCTATCATGGAGGAAATAACCAATAACCAGTTTATAGATTAGCATATTTTAATTTGGCATATATTTAGAAATGCAGTGTAGTTCACCACAGTTTTTAAAAAAATGTCTTTTGAAAAAAAAACTGTTTTGTACAACACAAGTGAAGTTTGCCTGTGATGATAGTCTGCTTGACTAAGTCCTCAGAACCAACCTGCAAGATCAGAAAAGTGATGTATGAATTCCATTTTGCACAGATTTTGTGGACGCGTTTGTGACATTACTTGATTAGCATAATTTCTGTAGTTTTCTTTGCTATAACAATGCAGACATGCAAATATGCCACACTGTCAGTGGGAACAAATTAAAATTCCCATCAGGGGAATATACATTTTGATGTAACTGTCCATATTAATTAAATTTAGAAACATTTCAAAACTTTACCTTGAAATGACCAGTAAAAACATTTCCTTGCCACTGCTTATTTCCAGTTTTACGAGGGGAAAAGTTACAACAGCAAGCTGAGTCAAAAATAATTTCTTTTTTGCCAAATACAAACTAGAGAACAACTGAGATAGAGTGAGAAAAGTTATGCCCCTGAAGCCATGAACAATTTTCAGCAGCATGGGGATAAAAATGAGATACACACACACACACACACACACATACACAGCATACAGCACACACACACAAACATAAGAAGTAAAACCAGCATGCATTCACTGCCCCATCCTGTAGCCCATGCAATGATGTAATATTACAGTTTTATATTTCAGAATCTGTCCATTCTCTCTTCCCTGCATGTGTGCATGATCATACTGCATAACGCATAGCAGTATGATCATACTGACTGCCCCACCCACTTTATTCACTTTAATCCTAACTACAAAGTTTCTGACTGGCACTTCAATCATTGATCTAAGCCAATCACAACATTGTGATAAGATATGAATACAGAGTTGTTAGAACAAAAGAATAAAGTTCTACAGTATGCCAGTCGACTCGGATATTAAAGCCAGTTATAATCAATCAAGTAGCTAATACTACAATAATGTTAACATGAAGCTAATATTATGTGACTCATGACAGCCTCATGTTACTGTAAAAAGAATAAAATAGTGGGGTATGAAATTTCTAAATCCAAATCTGAGCTCTTCTAGTTCTTGTAAACCCCTCAGAGTGAACTTCAAATGTCCTCTTTTGGTCTTGAACAACAATAGAAGAGTTTAATGGAGATTCTGTTGACCTTCTGAGAACCACCACATTCACCAACTTCTTTATTATAAGACCCCTCGAAGAGAACAATGTCTGGAGTCATTAGAAGCACCCAAAAAGGAAAGGGGTGCAAAGTAGATGTAAATGCCCTTCAAGCTGAGATACTGTGCTAACAAGCAGGTACAGAGAACCAGTGACATGTTTTCCCATGTGGTCTTGCTTTACTCCCAGCAGGAGGAAAATCTAGAGAAAGACTGAGCAAGCAGAGTACTGGTGACATTCTCTCATTGTCTTTCTCTTTCGCTCACTGGGTTTATCTTTAATTGGATCTTACTGGTTTCATGAATGAGAAGAAAAGACCTCTAGATATCACAATGTGATTAGAAAGAGGTCTAGATGTTAAATGGCACAATTCATGATATGTAATGAAGACGTCTGTGTCTCCAACAATTAGACTTATTCCTTTACTACAAAGATCTTTCTAGAAAAACTTTATGTACTTCAGAGCTTAGTATTCAAATTCATGCTAATACAAGCCAGTAAACCAGACTCTGCTAAAGTAAGATTGTTATAGGGCAACTTTGATTAAACATTTGTCACATTTATACCCAAAATAACAAGTAAAAAGGAAATGATATTGTGTAAAAAGAAAATTAGACTGTTTTTAGTCCCTTGCCCTGTGTCATGACATAATCTTGAAGGTTTAAAAAAGGCCTTCACATATACGAAAAATGTAATTTCTTTAACCTTATTTGATTTTGGGATGAAATATGAATTTTTAAGAGGCCTAGCCGACAGACACAATCATTTATTTCATACAATTCAACTACAAATATCACTGTTGCATTCAGTATACTGGACTAAAATTGAAAAAGTTTTGCTGCAAATTGAAAAACGAAAAAGTGTTCTGATAATCCCTTCCTGAGACACACACACAAACACACGCTCGCAGAGAGATGCAAGAATTACCTCACTATCTCAATGGGGTTCAAAAGACACTGTGGCCTCAAGGGACCTATCACCTCAACTCCAGTACTGTGTGTGTGTGTATGAACAGAAGGAAGATCGAAAAAAGACAGATGGAGTCTTGAGTGTGTGTGTACATGCCTCTAAATTCATATGCTTGTGTAACCATTTGCAAGTATTACGATATGGACATGTCAACCAGAGTTTGCTCATTACTGAAGCGTCACATGGATGACATCTCCTAAACTAAACTTTAATTTCATGTCTTTCTGATCTCTGGAACAAATTTACACAAATGGGTTTATTGTCACTTCCAGTACGATTTTTCAACATCTGCAGTTACACAAATTACTGTACAAGCAATTACT
>JAZGTJ010007928.1:2366-21918 GCA_036877575.1 Botia almorhae | reverse complement strand
ATATCTCATATCATATATATCAAAAATGTTAGACTTAGGTAGTTAGTGAAATGTAACCAAACAGTAACATCAATATAACAGTTTCAAATGTTTTTGGAACTTTTTTCCTTGGAACGTTTTTGTTACTTAATAGGAACGTTAGGAAAATGTTCTTACAGCCTAAAATTGCTAGCTGTTAGCTAACTCTCAGCAGTGGTTAACTCTTTTAACATCAGCTCACCGTGTGTGTGTGTGTGTGTCTCCACACAGATTCTCTTCTTTCTCTGCTGCAGTGTAAGGATGTGTGCAGCAAGAGTGAGGCTGTGCTGTACTGCGTGGGCTCACTGAAGCTTCTCTCGGGAAACAGCGCCCTCTCCAGTCTGCTGCTGGTTAAAGACGTTATTAGCATACTGCTGCAGCTCTCAAAGAGACTGATACACGGCTCAGCTTCGTCTCCTGTGACCAATCACAGGTCAGAAAGAGAAGGGCAGCATGCCCTTGCAGGACACATACTGGTACAGGTGAGGCCTCAGACAGAAAACACAGTAAAACGAGTCAAACCGCAGTCAAACTGCAGTTTTTCAGTGGAGGGAGAGTCAAATTTTGAACCGTTTTGATGAACTCCAGTTCTTTTCTGTGGTTCAGCATAATTTTCCTCCTTGTTGCTTCAAAACCCCCGTGCTTCCCCACAATGCACTTCCACAGTGACTGAGGGTGTGTGCTTCCCCTGTGTGCTGGATCAGTGCTTTGTGTTACACATCATAGATAAACAAATAGGATTGCAATGCAAACATGGTCAATCTCTTATGTGTCTTGGAGACTTTGGACTTGGAGACAGAAGGGAATGAACGAACTCCACCCGGATGTTTCTCAGAACTCTGGGAGTGAAGTGGAACAAAATACGAGAGTTTTGCAGGGACGGGGTTACTTGGGGTCGAAACAGAGGCTGGATTTTTAATGCGCTTTTCTTCTGCTTTTGTTTTTGCTGTCGTTTTTTTATTTCTCCATGTCCATATTTTGCTTCATACTTTTCCAGCCCAAAGTACACAGTATTACAGGAATGACTGAAGTCTTCCCAAACAAACTTCCTGAATTCGGCACGCATGGTTTGATGTTTAGCGTCAGTAGTCGTGCCACTCATTAGCCTGTTGGCAGAAGGAAATGAGACCTCTTATGAAAGCACGGCCCAATGGGCCAAGAAGCCCTAGCAGGCACCCTTCATGTACCCTAATCAGTGTCCTAAGCCAGTGATGGAAAGATTTATGAGGACGTTACAAAAATCTCCTGTTATTTTTCCTTGATTATGAAAGGCAAAGCACTTTTATGCATCTGTGTTCCTTAGGCAGCGGTTAAACGTTAACCTAGCTAACAATTTTAGGTTGTAAGAACGTTTGTGTAATGTTTCCTTAACAAAATCATTTAAAATGTTTTTTAAAAGTTCTAGGAACGTTCAAAGCATCTAGTTTTTTAGACGTTGTATTAACATTATTGTTTGGTTATAAGAATGTTATCTGTTGACTTCTTGACCCTCTCTAGGTCACTGCAGCTTTAAGAAACACAGCTGACCAGTCTGAGTCTCGGCCTTCCTTCCTGTCCAGCAAGGCTCTCTCCACACTTTGCTGGATCCTGGAGAACCATCGCAATGACCTTGACATCTGCATCAATGTGGCCCGAATATTCAGGTGAGAGAAGAAGTAAAATGCAGTACAATCGCAGTAAAATTGCAGTAAAATTAGGTTGAACATTTTTAAATTGGATAAATAATATATTAAAAACATTCTTTGTGGAATTTAATTGTTCTTAAGTTAATGGAATTTAAAAAAATACAGAAAGTATTATGTAACCAAGAAATAACATTAATACAATGTTAAAAAACTGGGTATTTTGAATGTTCCTAGAATAGTCAAAATAACAGGTTGTTTTTGCTACTTACTGGAAACGTTCCTACAGAACTGTTAGCTGAGACTCTATGTCAGTTACCATAATCTTAATGAATGAAGGTAGTTTTGTATAGGGTTCGAGTTTAGAAGGGAAGGAGGGAGGAAAGATTGTCGTTTTGTTGTTGTGCACGTATTGTAAACAACAAGGGCTGACACATGGAGCTGGAAAATATTTCTGCTGATTGTAATTCTTAGTATATACTGTATACAGTTACCGCCTCATTAAAAGATCTCCGAAAATGCCTCTTATCTTGCTATATTTACATGGTAAATTGTACACAGTGCATTAGAAGTTGAACTGTACCGTGTGAGGGGAGAAAATGTTTATAATTAGATAAATGTCTGGGAAATTATTTGCTGCCTGGGATCCATATCTGGCTTTAACCAGTGGACTGTTCTAAATGGAATAAACAATGGAAACCATTTGGTCAATAGAATGTTAAACGTCTGTCATGAATTACTGTCTTATGGCTACACAAACTCCAGCTAAACACAGATGGCAATAACGTGCTGCTGCACAAACGCAGAGTCATTTGATCGTTGTATATTTTCAGCTGCTGTCTTAAAAACTCTAACGTTTGGGTGCTGTTTATGTGCCCACCTGTTTTATAGGGCACTGATTTTAAACCCATTATTTAAATATCTTGGATTCATCTGCGCATGAGGTGCTGTTATCATTTATTTAGATCTGCTGGGCAGCTTGATCAGTGCTGATAAAATGTGTTCATCTGATGTGTGAGAATATGTTGTTTTTATGTGCTCCGTCCCCAGCAAGCTGTCTACCTACACTGAGTGCTGCTATGCGCTAGCCGGGACACCACACTGCTGCGGCCTATTTTTAGACCTGCTGGCCAAACACAGCAGGAAACAGGTGAGTTTAACTTGTGTGTATGTGCAGAGTCAACACACACACACACACACACACGCTGCATATATGCACTGAAACACACACACACACACATTGAGGCATATAGGCTGGGTGTTCCTCTTTACGCGCTCAAGTGAAACTTGAGCAGTGGTTTAGGAAGGTGTGTGTGTGTGTGTGTGTGTGTGTGTTGAATGCGTGTTTCTGTTCGTTATTTTGGTACGGTCGGTTCAGATGTGTTTCTCTCTCTTGCCTGCTGGCTCTAAGAGTCATGTGCTCTTAATCTCATAAAGAATAAACACAGTTCACGTTGTGCACTAGGTATCATAAACACAGTCCTGCAATTTTGTCCCGCACTCTGTACTTCTTATAGGGACGTACTGTCCTCTTGACTCATGGAAGAGGCTGTCATGACCCAGCTAACAGCCAACGTTCTCAGAACGCTGTGCAAACCCTTTTAAAATTAAGTGGAACATTGCTTAACTCGGGGTTAAAAGTGGCCTCAACCCAGGGTTAAGTGTAGTGTCAAAATCCTTATACCTTATCTGTTTTCTTTCTGTATGTCTGTTTTTCTCTCTGCAGGACCTGGTAGTGCGTCTCCTGTTCACACTAGGAAATTTGACAGCCAAGAGCACGGAAGCAAGAGAGCAGGTCTATGAGGAGGAAGGAGGAGTAGATGTCCTCTTAGATCTTTTCCAGATGTACCAGAGAATCCCATCACCTCCTGAGCAACTCCCTGCCCCTGAACGAGAGGACGTGCTGGTCAAACTGGTCAGACTGCTGGCCAACATGGCCATTCACTGCACTGTGGGCACAGCACTGGCTGACAACACTCTGTGCGTGCAGCTTCTCCTGCGAGTGTTGGGTACATACACTCTAAACAGCTGTCGCTCCTATTCTGAGTGCTTGATCTTGTTCTGTACATAACGTTCAGTTGTTTGTGGTAGTCCCAGCCAACTATTTTTGGTTGCAAGAACGTTTTCCTAACGTTTCCCTTAAGTAGCAAAAATGAAAGTTCTAGGAGCGTTCAGAACGTCCAGTTTTTAAAATGTTCCACTAACCACTTAAGAATGTTGTTTTTGCTATATGATGCATAACATTTAAAAAACATTCTACTGACATTACTACAAGAACTTTTTGGATAATTTTGAGAGAACATTAGCCAACATTTTGAGAACGTTCCTTGTTAGCTGAGGCGGATGCATTTTAAAACCAAATTCATTCCTGAAAGAAATTCAGGTTATGAAAAATATTACTTTGGTCAAAACAGCTAACAACAAACATCAGTTATTAGCATTTATGTTTCTTGTTGCAAGACCAAAATATTGTTTAAGTTTATTCAGTCAATCCAGAGTGACTCCTGTATTCCGTACTGCAGTGTGTACGTGACCAATGTTAGCAGAAGCGATACACAGAAACCATCAAGCTGTTTCAGGTTAAGTGTACTTAAGCTCAGCTGCATGAAGGTGCAAGCTGGTTGCCCTGCACCGTGCACACACAGTTCTCCCACATCAGTTACTGGTACACACTTAAGTTACTGCATCCTCTCCAGTGACGAGAACAAGCAGACCATAAAGGTGTCATTTCTCAGAGCCTATTTTTATTATGCGTGACACGGGGTTCTGAAGAGATGCTGAGATGTGGTTTGTAGGTGATGGATGCAAGCAAACATTTGGTCGGCGTGTGAAAGTTCCATAAGCAGGTATGTTGTGTTGAAGAGGCGATAACCCGTTTCCCTTCTGAAATACAGAAAGAGACATTTTATCCAGTAGAATACCAGTTAACAGGGCACATTCTCAGAAGTGGAACATTTAAAACACATTACGAATTAAAACGTTTAAATAACGTTCGTAAACAAAGCAGTGACATTAAAACAACATCTAAAAAACTCAGCGTTTTGAACGTTACTAAAACATTTTGAGTAATATTTTTAATGTTTCTGGAAACTTTAGGGAAACGTTCTAACAACCTGGGATATCGTTTTTAGAATGCGAGAAAGGGAAATTAAAACTCACCGGAATTACTGTAAGATCTTTAGGACACTTAAAGGATGTACTTGCTTTTTTTTTTACTTGCTTAACTGTCACCTGTACTTGCACAGGTGACAGTTTGTGAGGAAATGGGTGGATGATGTTCCTCATATGTGCTAGATTAAAACGACATCCTGTTATGATGAAAATGTAAAATTGAGGATGAAAATGAAAAAGGAGAGTGAGAAATGTAACGATAACAGAGCGTTTGCCACAACTGAAGGTGTTTCGAGGCGCCAACACACACACACACACACACACACAGCACGACACACAAACAGTAACTGGGTAAAACACACTCTGAACAGGAAATACAGGATCTCACTTCAGTCACACACGCTTCAGTTCTGACTACATCATTTTCACCATTTGTCTTAAAATACACGTTCGGTTTTAAAAGCTCTCGAGGTAGAAGCGATACCTCATTCAAATTCAGTGTTTACTGGCCTGCACTCTGTTTCGTGTGATATTTTAGTCATTCACACAGTTCTAAATAGTTCTGTATTTATTTTAAAGTTAATTCCGAGGAAATGTCAAACACAAGATCACTGTAATATCTGAACTGTTTCTCCTAGACCGCAACAAGAAAACTTCTTAACAAGAAAAAAGGAAAGCTTCACAGATTTGTCTTTTGTGTAATTGACCTCAGTCAAAGATTATAGAATTAACAAGATGACGCAGTTCCGTTAATATGAAAGGGGGAAAGTGCAACGCTTAATATGGCTGCTTCTGCACAGTTTTGTGAGGTCGCTTTAGCTACATGCTCAGTAGCTAAAGCGACTAAGAAAATCTGCTTTTTATAACAAAATGAATGGACATATATTGTTTTATCGTAACCTTAGCCAGCGATTTTAGAGATACCTGTCATCCCCCATTCACGTAGCTAGAACTCGGTCTTGTATGACTGAAATAGCTGGCCAGAGACATTTCAAAGATGGCCGCCGAATGCAAAGACTTTCCTTAAAGGGTCTTTGCCTTAGTAATTTCAACTTACATCTTACATTACAATAAATAATAAGACATACTGTAGCAGAAGTGGGTGGAAATAGTGAGCAGACAGTAACTTGGGCAGTATTGCTCATCTTGAAGTCTACAGTTGGCACAGATCGAGAACAGCTGATGATATTTCACACACCAGACTGACTCCTGTGTTTTCTTTACTCCGGTGTGCCTCAGAGTCCAGGTGTGTGCAGGAGAGTGAAGAGCTGGTGATTAATACTGTGGCCACCATCAACAATCTGTCCTTCTACCAGGCAGAGAGCTCAGTGGTCCGCTTCCAGCACAAACACATCTCACAGTGTAAGACAAGTGTGAAAACAGCCTGTAGGTTCCACCTGTCATTGTCCTTCTGTAATCTCTTTCTTCATTCTGGCATTGCAGTGTTACTGAAGCTGTTGTTGGGCTCCGGGTCTTGTATGGAGGCTGTTTTGGAGGCCACGCGTGTGTTTGGAAATCTTTCTCAGATCAAAGATGTGAGACGCTTCATCATGCAGCACAAAGGTGTGATTCGTTCTACAGTGGAAATGTACCCAGCAAACATCACTCTGCCTCTTGTTCCAGAACTCTGGTTTTGTGTTTTCAGTGCACCAGTTTGTGGTGACCCTACTGGACTCCAAGAACCCTGATGTGTGTTTTTCTGCGTGTGGGGTTCTCATCAACTTATCTGCAGATCCAGAGAATAGAGGCTCATTGAGGGTCGAGGGAACCACGCGGAAGTAACTTACCTCAATGCAAAAATAATAATTCTGCCAAATCATCATAATATGATTCAGTTTTTGTCTCACTCAACTGTCAAATTGCTGTTTCTTGTTTTAAGCATTAAACAATATAGTTTGATTTATACTTTAAAGCTGATATCCGTAACTTTTGCAATTTGTAACAAAATTGCAGGTTACTTTACATACTTTTTAATACATATGTTGAACCAAAAAAACAATATGGATAGCAGCTTTAAAAATTAGGTACTAAAAATAAACCTAATTAATGAAATATTCGCAGGTCCTAATATCTCATACAAACGTCTGATTTTCAAGTACATGTTTCTTGTTGTAGGGACGTTGAGATGATATGTTCTTCATTGTACTCTCTCTCTCTCTCTCTCTCTCTCTCTCTCTCCGTGTTGCAGGCTGATTGACTGTCTGCGTGACTTCGGACCTCAGGACTGGCATCTGGCTGCTGTGCTGTGTCAGACTCTGTGGAACTGCTCTTTAGATGCAGAGCTGCAACATTCTGAAGAGCTGCTGGACATCTTACAGACCTACACAGGTGCACACAGACACACAAACACACTTAGACCTGTTAACACCTGGTGTTAAGACCTGTATTAGCGATCACCTAGCTAATAGGGAATGTTGGCTATCATTCTCTAGAAGTTCTCTCAAAGTTATCAAAAACATTCTTGCAGTAACGTTAGTAGAACTTTCTTCATGTTTATTCTAAAGTTAAAACAGTCAAACAAGCAAACATTTTAATACAATTTCTACTGAACTGGATGTTTTGACATTTCCAGAACTTTAAATTTTCTTTACTTTTTTATTATTTAATGTAAACGTTAGGGAAACGTTCTTACAACCTAAAAATGTAAGCTGGGCACTTAGTACATCTCAGATGCGTAAGAACTGAATGTAGATGTTTTGGCTTGTGTTCGTACAGACAGAGGACGTCTGCAGTGGTCTTCTGATGATGGAGTCAGACAGGTCCAGCGAGCATGCTGGGAGCTGCTCTTTGTGCCTGTAGCCGAGAGGCTAAAGCAGCATTTGCATATTGAAGACATGAGTGGGATCAGTCATTAAGCTCCTCTGATCCACATCTCCTCTCTCTCACACACACATCTATACACATGAATGTACATGTCTGAGCCAGTGTGTATAATGCACTTTAATACTCTTGTCACTTTTGATGTTTTTTGTGCTGTTGTTTTGTTGTATGCGAAACACAGAAACTGTTTGGTGTCCATGATCTTTATGTTACTGTATTTTGCTTATATTGAATGTGTAAATTTGTGCTGTACAAGCATTATGTCTGTGTTTGCGTCATGCAGGTGTCACTTGTACAAATCACTCATGACCATCTCGATGACTTCAAAGACTTTATTAAACACACAGTTCCAGAAACGTCTGTAAGAGACACAGAATAAAAACATCGTCATACTTTCTTAATACGATCTCATCAAACTGTATAATATAACATGGCACTTGCTTCTCTCTTCTTGCCTTGAATGGTTACAGTTCACAGCTACAGTCTATACAATAATATTCAGGTTATACAGCTGCCCTGAAGTTGATCTGGATCTGAATACAGGCTTCAATGCACAAATGCCAATCACCATGTGATGGGTGGTAATTGTTCCATTGGTATGTGATGAGATGAACCTTTTCTCCTACATGTCCAGTGTGTAAATGCTGAAAAGATTTGACTCCTATTTACAATCTCTAAGGGACTTTTTTTTCCAGGAGACAGCGGACACTTGACCGATTATAAGAGGGGAAGTCAGTTCCACAAACTGTACTTTTCAGTAAATAACAAAAATCTCGAGGTGATTTCCATATAACATCAGCCTCACAACCAAAGATAATCACCGATAACAAGGAAATTACCAGCAGTGTAACGGGGAAATTGTCATTATTTGTGCAAACAGCACAACTTTCTTTAATCCTTACTGTGAGGAAATCGGTAGTGCATAGCAGGGGTCACTTTTGTATAGCTTCAGTGTTTCTGTGCACTGCTGGAGGGTCTTTGCTGCCAATGTTCCTAAAAACATTGATCTTGTGTCCTAAAGTCTATATTAACTACAGGTTTATTCATTGTAATATGCACATACATAATAATCGAAAGCTTCTTAAATGATTGTGGTGTGTCCTGCCTAAATTCTGGCTGCAGTTAATACTGATTATGGATGCTTGTTGTATGATGTCATTACGTAGGCTCTTATTTCATTGGAAAACATTAAATTACAAGTAACACCATCAAGCCATTGTAATACCATGTTTTATTTTTTTATCACATTTTTTTATAAAAGCGTCAGTAACTGACATCAGTCTCTGAAATCTGATTAAAAAGCTCCTCATGTCCATGTTCGCAAAGATAAAAGTACCAAGTACCGTCCCTCAACTAGCCCTGCCATCATCAGAATGCAGTACTTAACTGGTTTTAGTAAACAAAAGAAGACAGCAGAGAATCCACCCTGCTTCAAAACACACACACACACATTCCCGACAAAACAAAACAGAATTGCTTAGTTACACTGTTAAAGTTGTGAAAAAGAGAACACGCATCATTTAACCCCACAACTGCGCAGTCGTTTGGGTGGCCTGGATCTGAGCATCTAGGTCTGTACAGTTTGAAGCCCACGGCAAGGCAGCCACAAAAGACAAAGTCTTGCTCACCAGACAGCACTTAGATATTTAAGGATACATAACAGGAGGTATTTAGTTAATAAACCCCAAAACAGAAAGCTTGAGTTAAGATGACCGTAAATACAAGGGAAGACAGATCAATCACAGATAAATCGGCGCAACAGGAAGCACATGACATAAGGAAGACCTTGTTGCTTTGAGCATCACTAACACAAACGAAAGACAGGAAACGGTCATCGAAACAAAATGGCTACATGACAGCTGAAGCATATCTTGATGTCTTTAAAAAGTGCTTGATATATTTAATGCAACAAAACAAACAAAAGAGCCTACGATAAGATTTTTTCTTTTTGTTTTTTTTTCATAACATTCACACCCTGGAAATGATGTCACAATGAGACAAAGTGGTGTCGTACAGTAAACTATGACAAGGGCTCAGACAGCTAGAACTTTTGAATTGCACTCTCTCTCTCTCTCTCTCTCTATGTCTCTCGTTCACAAACAGTCATTCTTGGATTAGCTTATACAAATAGGTGATGTTTTGGGTGTACTGAGGCCTCTCGATGGAGAAAAGCAGCTTGAACAGATGACACATCAGCGTCTGTCGCCAGTGCTGCGCATGTCTAAGCATGCGTTTATGCAGAATCAGTAATGCTTCTATCTTTTGCCACTGCTAAAAATAAAAAATAAAACAATATAAAAACAATACGGACAACACTAGTAGATAGGCATGTTAGTGCGGTCTGTCCACACCGTGCTGGAGTTGCTATGTGTTGTTGTTTTCTCACATAAAGAAGATACGATTATACGGCATCTTATCGCAGATGCATTTGAAATACTAAAAGGAGGTCTGACCTCCAGAAGCTCGCAGTCTCAGGCTGTCCTCTTACACGGCCCCAATTCGGGGCTTAGTCTGCTCAGAAGCTCCCCCAGTGGCCAGATTTGGCACTGCAGGCCGAACATACACAAAAGTGATGCAGTATATTCATTGACAGTTGTTTTTTTTCCTTCTGTTAGCAAAACAACCACCATCGTCTTCCACATCCGCCGTTCTTCATCCTTCCTCAGTTTTGTTTTTCCTTTTTTTTGTAGTTTTTACTTTTATTGAAGTGTCCCACGACAGCAACATCAACAACAGTAAAAAAAAAAAAATACGCTAAGAAAATAAAAGGCAGACGAGGACAGCACTTCATGTCATGTAGCGAGTGATGGCTCTCAGAGCGTACAGCAGCTCGGCCTGCATGCGCGCTTCCATAAGAAGCAAATTAACGTGAACCTGGAAGAGAATAACAGACTTGTTATTAACCCCAATTTTAACACGACCTTCCTTCAAAACAACGTGTCTGTTCCTGTTTGTTTCCTGAAGTTCTCTTACCTTCTCAGAGTGCTGGAACTGCCTCCAGAAGCTCTCGTACATCCTCTTGGTGATCTTCTCGGGACTGCACACCATGGTCTTGATGTAGACTTTAAAACTGCGGTCTAACAACTGGTTGATTTCTCCATAATCGTAGTCGTCATATCTGTCATGCAAAAGAAAGACGAGTTGTTTTATAATAACTAATTATAAAGGAACAACGTAGCCCCAAACGTCTGAAACGATGAGTGAAGCGAGCACTCACCGTATGCCAAACATGCAGTGGATGTAGTTCCAGATGGCTCTTCGCAGCATGGAGGTGTCCACGCCCCGGTGGCTCGCCATCGTGTTGTACGTCAGATTGTAAGCGATCTGGAACTTCTCATCCAGAAGCTGTCCGAAATCTGGATACAGTCGATTCACAAGAGAAAAGCCATGATCCTCCCAACTATAATCCTGTTACGACCAGAAAACATAACTGTTATTTCATCCACCAATGTATTTGATCAGCCAGGACAATTATAAGTACCAGACCGCTTAACTTCCTCTTACCTGCACTCTAAGGGTGGGCACATGTTCTCCTCTTCGGGAGAAGTCTTTGTAGCCGTAACTGGGGTCTTCAAAGTGTCGCGACACATCCCTGGAGGGCACACACTCCTCATCTTCTGTTGACCAAACAGAGAGTAATTTAATTCAAGTCACCCTGTCTGTGTATTATTAATAATGCTGTTTTACATCTATACAATGTTTCTGAAATGGTCATTACCGGAGGTGACCACCAGCATGCTCTCCGTCTTCTCCCTCTCGAACCGAGTGGCCATTTCCTCCTGACTGGCCTCCTCTTCATCGCGGCATTCCTGTAGCTGCTTCATCCGCTCCATCAGCACCTCCACCTCGCCAGACGACTCTGACATCTACGTAAATATAAACACAGGAATGTAGGTCATCACTCACTTACAGTACAGCGGCGTGTATACAGTGAGGTCTGGAATTTGAACCCCGCGCTCCATGCGTTCCTTCATCAGCAGGGGAAACCAGACGCTCCGTTCGCCTTAACTGTATTTCCCTCTGTCTCACCTGATGGTTCCCCAGCAACTCCTCCAGGGTCCCGTTGCCGTTGGCGATGTCGCAGACGCAGTAACCGCTGAGCGAGGGCGGTCTGAACGTGTGGCCTCCATCCGTGTGGATATCAGGGGTGATGCCGCAGCCGAATGTGAATGAGGCCAGCGAGTGATAGTGTGTAAGCAGCACCACAGCGTGTATCAACTCCGCCAGGGACCAGCTGTGCTCCTCTGCCTTCAGTAAACTCTGTTGAATCAAAAAACACAGTGAGGACACCAAACCCAAAGACAACACAATAGGAAAATAACTCCATTAGACGATTAACTTTATACATGCTCAAAAGGTCAAATCCATCTCCTAAAGGGCCAGAGTTTAGCTCCAACCCTCATCAAACACGCATAAACAAGCTAATCAGGACTACTTGAAAATTACACGCAGCTGTGTTGAACCCAACACAATGAATAGCATGGATGCTAACACAACAGTGGCTTTAGTGGCGGTGAACTAGCCTAACTAACCATAAAGTCTAGTTATGAACAACTAGTCAAACCGTTGACCATCGTGACCGATTTCTAATACAGCTGTGCTTATTACGGTTACATAACTGCCGACAGCTTTCTGTGTGTGACTGTCAGTTTAAAGTCATACCTCAATGTGTTCTTTGGTGAGCAGCCAGGGGCGGTGGGCCAGGATCTTATTGAGCTCCCCGAGAGCCTGCAGCTTCTGTGGGGCTTCCTCCAGACCGTTTAGCCACTTGGGATTACCCCCTACCTGCAGGTAGTCATTGACGTGCAGGTTGACCAGATACGTGCACTGATGCCGGGCAGCAGCCTGTTGAAAACACACACACTTTTAGAGAAATCTGTTGCTGTGGGTTTTACAGTAAGTGTTACAGTAAAGTACTGCAAACAAAAAAATGCAGAATTAGGGTCTCACCATTATTCCGATGTAATGTCTGCAGTGAAGAGACAACGGACCGTCCATCTGAAGCAGATAATGCTGTGTCTTAAGAAAGCTCTCCAGATACTGTGGATGGAACCCCATCACCAGGGAGATGTTGTCAAGGCGACCGAGCACTGCAAAGGCATCTTCAAAAATCGACTGTGTTCTTTCATCCAGTTTGCTGACTTGAAGTATCTGTGACAACCGGGGAATAAAGACAAGCTAAAGCTAAGAAATCCAGCACTTATGGAATAGCTTCAGTCATTTATTATAACAATTAAAAGCAGGATGTTGAATTAAATGGTAGTAAGACATTGGCACACTTTAAAGTTAGCGGTGTACATTTATAACTGACCTCTTTTTCTGGTATGAATCTACTTGGTCCGTTTCCCAGTGGTCTGGGGATTCGCACCCCGACGTCCTACAAAAGATCAAAAAACATGTTTTGTGTCTTTCAATAACAAGATTACTTGATTTACAAACATGTCAAAAAACAGAGCCTTTGGCTTTGGAATAAAGCAATACTTCTGGCAGAACTGTAGGATTGTATCTAAATGATTTTGGCATCGGGCCCGGATCTGTTAAAAACAACACGTCTTTACCCAGCTCGAAGACTCCAGAATTTTCTCCAACACTGAACTGCGTGCGCTATAAAGAACAGCGCAACGAAACAATGCAGACGAGTCAAACCTGCAGTCGTTAGTATTAAGTGTTTATGGTTGTCATTCAAACTACAGAAGGTGTCAAAGACAAAGAGAACGAGTCAAAATCACGCGTATCTATCGGCTATGAACAAAACGCTGGTCCGAGATAGCAATACACCAGCGGTTTAAACATCCATAAAAGCGCTTGAATCGGTTAGAAATATTAAATGAAAAGTTTAAACATGCATCGTTACACGCCATCAAACTTAACGCCGTGCGCAACGCAATCTCTGCCGTGCTGCAGGCGGACGCTTTTCTCTGCGCTCCGCACAATGAAAATCCTGCGGGTGAGTTTTAGCTCTCCGATTAAAGCAGAAACGATTTTTGGTAAAGTGACACTGACGTGACATTGCTTCTTACCGATAAAACAAGAATGTTTGTCGATCGGATGTGATCGACAGCGAAAACGGGCTGAGAAAAACAACGCGGCGCCTTGCGCATAAAGTACAAAGAGCTAATGCGCGCTGCAGCAAACAGCCCGACTGGACGGAGGTCTTTAACTTTCACTGCTGCTTGAAATCAATGAAAAAGCGCGACTTAACTAAACCGTTACGCGTCAGTCATCGGTTAAACTCGATGTCAACCTGTTATCCGCTTTCCTACCTTTTTACTAAGCCGCTCGCACTGTGTGCAGATTTTGAACAGGTCTGTCACGGCGATGGAGTTGTTTTTCATAGTTTCATTAGATGCGGACGCGTGCCTCATATTGTGCTTTACTGCTTTTAAATGAAAACGCAACTATCTTGTTGGCTTTTGCTCCGTTGTTCTTTGAGGCATCGGGTAACGCTACTCGATCATACCAGCCGCTGCAGCTTCAGAGCTGAATACCCACTCTTAACTAGCTCCCTTGTGGTAAATAACAAGCTCTTAACATGACTGACGCGGCCGCGGGCCAATCGCCTTGCGAAAACAACCTACGTTGCTCCAATCAGCGCCCAGGAGGCGGGGTTATGGGAAGATCTAGTAGCAACTGGGGAATTAAAACGTGAGTTGGGACAACGGTACTGATAACATTTAGTCAAACAGCGCTATTCTCTGTTCACGTCGTTTGTAATTAGATTTCGTTCTTGAATTGTATGTCATCCGTCTTTGCATTGTTATTTTCGTCTGCACTGTATTTGTATTAGCTCTCTTCTTTGGTATTACGACTGGAAAATCATTTAAATGTTGGTTAATACTTAACAGACTCTTAACTTTGGTTTGGCATAGAGCTATTTACTTAATCGTTTTGTATGGCATTATTTCCGCCTGCAGTTCCGATTAAAACACAGAATAAACAGTAGCCCGTGTGAGGAACATAATGAAGCAGCCCGACCGAGTGGGAGGGGATGTTATTCCTTCAGCAAACGCGAACTGAAATAAACAAGCCGGACGAGGTGAAGTACAATGACGGCATCGGCTACAGTGAAAAACAAGCCGAGATCAATTCCTGCTTAATGCGCCACACAGGAACCCAGTCATAGCACCTAAGAGATAAACGGACGCTTTTGGCTTACAAATCGATTATTTTCCAAGAAAGACAAAAGTCACTACTGGTGGCTTTGTTTACCATCGAAGCACTGAACTATTGAGTGCTGTGTTACCCGAATAAACATCTCTTACTTATTTGATCCCTCTAAAGGTAAAAAAAAAACATGCATGCGATACAAAAATCTATACATCCAGCACAAAACCCCAGCCATGTTTTTCTTCCAAAAACAGCCACTCCCAAAACCCCCCCAAAAACAGTTTTTTAAGATAATGCAATGCACTTAGTAACTACATTCACGCTGGTTTATATATTTGTGCTTTTGTCAGTGTGGTGCAATGCACTTCTGTATTCTGTATCTTTGTTCACACAGGTCACAAACGGTGTGCTTTATAAATCTGCATGGTTACGCGGATGCATATTTTTTTTGTGCAGAAAACACGAACAGCGGAAATAAAGTCCAGTGTGCATGAGAAAGCCGGACTTGGCATCGCTCACGAGATGAAGAGTAGATACTCAGCACGTTCATTGTGTCTGAAGGGACCATCCTACAGCAGGGGCTGAAGGGGTGTAAACAGACCAGAACAGAAGTCAGCACTCTCTCGGGGGAGAGGAGGGGTGCTTAAACCAGCCCACTGAGCCCTGTGGCTCAGCAAACCTACAGAAGAGAATGGTCAGCGTTTGCCTTGCCCTCGCCCGGCACCTTTTCCCTCTTTTAAAAAAACAGGCCAGCCATAACTATTTTCAGAGAACAAACTTCAGGCTTTACTGTACTCACACCGTATCACAACATCGAGCTTGCTTGCATATCTGTGAAAACAAAACAGACTGCAAAAAAAGACGTTTCACACAGATAACTCCTGTCACATAAATAGCTCCTATCTCATAGGGCGAACCTCAACCTAAAACACAAGGAATCGTAAAAGGGTTTGGAAAACAGCTGACAGAAACTAAAATGTTGCTCAGCTTGTACAGTAATCAAGTAAAGTACAGTACCAAAGTCAACGAATTTGTGAACTTTACAAGTATCAAGAAATTATGTGATGTTTGGATGTTCGGGGGCAACCACATTCCCCGAACTGGGAAGTATCACTCGTGAGGAACATGCCTAGACATATACACCAAATGTATTTCTCAGAAAAATACATAAACTCGCTGTTTTCTTTGCTTTTTATCACACACTGCTACATTTCACACAATACCATACTGTTTTTTAAACATGAAAAATATGCTATGCCCTTTCTCTATTCGATACATCATACACACAAACACTGACATGTATATGTTGTCTTCTTTGTTTCACAAGGTAGACTTTACATGTTAAAACTTTAAACTTTATAAACTATTAAATGTTACAGAGACATTAGCTAAAATGCTAACAGTGTCAGGAGAAAATGCTAGTGTTTGTTCAAGTGTGCCCATGCTCTTTTAAGTATATGTATATGATTGGAGAGGTGAATTCTTGGAGCTGTGCGAAAAACAGGCAACATCTGCCAAGAACTCAACCTGGGTTCATGACTGCCTGCCAGTGAAACACTTTTCATTCTGTGTGAAAGGGTGTGTGTTTTCAGACGTGCGTCTCTCTCTGTGAATGTGTGTTTCTGCACTGTTGTTTTTTCTAGCCCTGAACGAGCAGCAGCGCTAAAACCACAAGCCTTCGGATGTTCAACAAGTGGCAGAAAAGTTGCCTGACGCAGCCCTCGACTGAACCAGTTCCATCCTGACCTATCAGAAATCAGGGGGAGGAAAGAGTGAAAAAACACAATGACATAAGCCTAGCAACAGGAGCCAGCCAATCAGAAACCAGAACAACAGTTTCAGGGTCCAATCTGTGTTTTTCGCCCTTACTCCCCCCTCTGTAGTGCCTCTGTAAGGAAAAAGTAGTCCAACTGAAGTTGTTGTGTTTGCCTGTGCGTTGACTTTGTTGGAGTGATATGATTTTATGACCGAAGGCATCTGCTGCTTTGAACACAGAGAAAGTTTTGCCAGTTGACTAAAGTCTTTGTAGCCTTGAACTTTAGACCGTATGGTGTGACAATAACTACAATGAAAAAGCCAATAAAAAAAGGGAATACGCACATTCGGTCACCCACACTGACTTAGCACTTATTGTTTTTTAATCTCCTTGGCTTTGACATCGATTAAAGTCTTATTCTCTCTGCGTTAAACATTAAACAAAGGACCCTTTTAAGTTAACATTACAACATAGGGAGGAGGGGGGGGCAAATTAAAACCAATTCTACAGTGGATTATTCAAATTCATTACAAGTTCTGTAATTGGGCTAAAGGTGTAATAATAAACGTCTATCACTACAGTCTTCATAGTCTGCTGTCTTTCTGTTTTGCTGACTAAACTCTCTTTCACAGGGTCATATGCCTCCTGAGAACTTTGCCTGGTGAAGGCCAATGAACTCACATTACAATGAAAGTTCAGTGAGTGGCTAAAGTTATGTTCACCCAGATGAACGAAAAACAATACAAATGAGATCTCTTTGAGATCTCAATCATTTCTCCTAGACAGCAATAGAATTAAATGGTGAGCATATGGAAGCCTTTGTCCTGTGTCTCAGATTTTTCTCTTACCCCACATACCTGCTAGATTTTCATCTTAAACTGTGCTCAAATTTGCTCAGACACCAAAGACTGCTATCAAAAGCTGGAGATTTTCATCTCAATACCTTCGTTAAAGACAAATTTTATAGCTCTGTGCTTTGTAAACAATTGTCTTATTTCTATTTTTCGTGCTTTGGAAGGAAATGTATTTTAATAAGAAAGCATCTGAGACAAAACGGATACATAGCTGAGGACTCGCTAAAGTCTCATGAGTTCTTAAAGAGCAACAGCACTGTCCTCTGGTCAGACTTTTCATGAACTATTCAGCACCGGTTTCCTTAATTATCAGATCCACCTTTTCCTCTGTCGGTTTCATCCTTATAACCTCGGCCAATGTCTCTGGCTATTTCTCTCGCCCAACTTCCCATGTTTCTCTCTCTCCCTGGTACTCGGATTCAGTGTGGGAATTCTGAGAAGCACATTGATTGGAACAGCTCAGTCCGGCATCTGTCTTCCTGAAAGAGGTGTGGTTCACTAGGAACAACCATACAAATGCACACGGACATGCAGACAGTCAAAGGAAATGGCACTCCCAAACGACACAGCACGCTAGCACGCATATGCATACACGCAAGTCGCCAAAAGAATCGGAAAACCGCACAGTTAAACCGCACAACTGCATTCTATAACTTCTATAGATTTACACAGACAAACAGGTACACGGATCGCTGTAGCACACAGTGTGTGTCTGTCGTTGTTCTCTCTCTATGACTCTCTGACTAAATAGCTGTAGATCTGCTGAGTGCTTTGCATGGGAGGAAGCTGAAGTTCCCGTGGATGTTATTTTTTCAGGGAGTGATCACAGCTGCTACAATACAGGGGGCAAAGAAAACACACACAATTCAATACCCACATCCAATCTAACATAAATACAGGGCAAAGCCTCCAATGCACTTATCTTTAGCATGACACTGTTGTTATTGTATCCAAACCCTATGATAATATTGGTATACAGTATATTGATATTTATACATTTGCTCTGAAAGCTCAGGACAAAAAGCTCACGAAGCTTTCCTGTAGCTCAGTGGTTAGAGCATGGTGTTAACAACACCAAGGTCATGGGTTTGATCCCAGGGATTGCACATACTCAATGTATAGTGATCAATGTGTAGTATAATGCAATGTAAGTCGCTTTGGATAAGAGCGTCTGCCAAATGCCTAAATGTAAATTAAATGACTCTACATTAGCTTTTGTCTGAACTGTATATAACTATGTTGCAACCCATAAAACAAGACTGTAAGATAGGGCAACTCGGCGGTCTTAATAAAAGCATCTGTTCCAAGAAAAGACATTTCTAACTTCAGTCGGCTGGCTCGACAAAGCAACACTTGTTTCTTAGTTAGACCACAGAGTACTCGCTGTTCCTCAAAACACAAATAAATGGGTAATGGACTCATCTCTTTTTATCAGTCTCTCTCACCACACCTGTGCAGAAGTGACATAAAAGCTTTTTCGACTTATTCAGCTCACCTATCACAAACTTACATAATCAGATTTTTAACAAAAAGAATAATGGGTGTCAATGAGCCGGGATTATGAGAGCTGAAAAATCTGTCTATTCAGCACCTGTATTATATCACATTGTACGTAATCAGAGGGATTATCGACATGACGTAATCATAGATGGTCTGAACATCAGGGGTGGAGCAATAGATACACGGTGAGACTGATTGGTCGAACTGGAAAGAGATCTATTCATTCGCTTCTCTGTGATTCTATCACTTTTAATAATATTATTACAATATACCGCAATAAAACAGCCCAACCTTCCATTACAAACGAACGCTACCTGATCTCACGAAAGTTATTAAGAACATGTCCGGGTTACATTTTATATCGTTCAATATAGTCATTAAACCCAAAAGTAATTCAATAAATATATTAACATTTGGTTGGGAAATGACTTTAATTGTCATGTCATTAAAACAATGTCACAATGTTAAAAAACACTCAAAGTTCTTACTTAGTATTTACTCTTTATTTATTTACTATGTTATTTATATGCATTATGTTATTTACTAATCAATCCTAAACTGTTGAAATACCGGAGACCTGTCTATAGCCCTTACTCATTGTTGCCTCTTATTGTTAAAATAGCTTCCTTGTCCTCATTTGTAAGTCGCTTTAAATAAAAGCATCAGCTAAATGACTCAATGTAAATTAAACTTTGAATGAATAAATGAAACACTTCATGAGATTAATCCGGCTATATTTCTGACACAAACGTATGCTCGTATAA